>CM045454.1:1822802-1936977 GCA_024666655.1 Dascyllus trimaculatus
GATGGCAGATGCTTGAATGAGCTTTTTTGATGGACTCACCGACCGGCAGTCTGAAGGAGGAGACGTTCGCTACTGGGGGAGGAAGAAGAAGAGACGGAGCTGTTCCAGGGTTTTGTTAATTCAACACCAAGTTACATAAACAGCATTTAAACCTTTAAGAGGAACGTTCTGGTTCATTTCAACCTGCTGATGAACTCCCCCTGCTCAAAGGGGACCCAGGGAATCTTTGGCGTTGTTGGGTTTCGATGTATATTTCAGCTTTAAACTTTAACTCTAAACTAATTGGAGTATTCTTAATTATAAATAAGGCTGTAGGGTCTTAGCCTTAATGTTTATTAGGGCCCGAGCACTACAGTGCAAGGACCCTATTGTTCTTGCTATGTTTCTTTGTTTCTTTGTTTCTTTCTTTTTCTTAGCCACTTTGAACCCCAATTTGACCCCCTAAACATGCTCAAAAACTCCCCAAATTTGGCACACCCATCAGGACTGGCGAAAAATTTGATATTTTGGGGGAATTATACATATTAATGGCAAAATGACTCAACAGCGCCACCTTGAAAATTGGGCTTTAGTGGAGTTAATACGGCTAGTTTCACATAAACTCATGAAATTTGGGGGAAATTTGTCCCATCTTCACCAAATTCGCTGTGTGGCATCTAGACCCCTCCAGGATGAAAAGTTATTAAAATCTCGTGGCTGCGTCACACGGTGTGGGCGTGGCATGGCGGCCATTTTGAACAAATTCGCCATGTGGAACGAAATGGGTTTTGGAGGTGAAGGGATCCATGTAAAATCACCAAATCCACACAAATCCTCATTAATCTCAAGAACTAATGTTTGATATACAATTCAGGAGTGGGCGTGGTCAAACGGCTCCACAGCGCCCCCTACAAATATTCAAACACTCATATAAAATCAATGCTTTATCCTACAAACATGAAATTTGGTACACACGTAAAGTATCCCAAGACCAACAGATTTGCACATCGAGGGCCTGTCCGACGCTGCTTGCAGCTTTCACTTTAATTGCTGCCTATATTATCCATAATCAGTAACACTGTAGATTTTTAACCTTAAACTGTATTATAGTTGGTTCAAGTCGTATTTTATAGAATATTTGTTGGGTTTTAATCACTGATGTGTAAATTTATCAGGTAAAATCACACCTTAAATAACACTACTGGGTCTAAATCTCAAAATTTAAACTTGTCAAGTCACTTTTTTAACGCCGTCCCTGTGCTTTTATGCTGGGAAGCACTTTGACGCAACGACGTGCTGTAAAGAAAAAGAACTGAAGAGTCTGTATCAAACAAAAGCCACAACGGAAGTGAGCAGCGTTCGGAAGGACAGACTTTGTTTACGGGGGACAATATTTTCTGACGGACTATTTTGATTACGGGAGACTTTAATGAGATGTCAGTAACAGGCTGCTGCTTGATGATTGTGATTAATGTCATTATGTACTCTCCCGTAATCAAAATAGTCCGTCAGAAAATATTGTCCCCCGTAAACAAAGTATGTCCTTCTGAACGCTGCTCACGTCCGTTGTGGCTTTTGCATTTGCGTTGGTCCTTCTGGGCCACCATAGTATCTGTTTGTTTTGCAGGTTTAGGATCTAGTTTAGTGCTTCTGTTCAGAGTGTTGCTCCTCTTTGGTTCTGTTATGATCCATGTTAAATGTTGTGGCTCAAGCTATCAGCCCTTAAAGCAGAGTTTGGACCAGCAGGTTCAGGTCAGATCATTTATTTAAGTTATTCAGGGACCTCTACGAACTATTTTCAGTGAGCATAATTCAGGTTTCGATGCACGTTTTGGTGGTGAATTCTACTTTTCGCCATCTCTGTCCCTTCATACACATTGGTAGCTTCTTAATGCATGATGTAAAGGCTTGTTAAAAGGACTAAACGTGCAGATAAACGTTTGGTGATGCTCTATCAGGGTGATTCTGACTCCTCACTGGTTGGTTTGCTGCTGCCTGATGCTGAAACTCTGCAGGTTTCGAGGCTCGGTTGGTTAAAACAACAACAGTCATCTGCTCTTCTGAGCGTCAGACTGTTGGTTATGTAAATCTGTGCTCATGCACTCGTCTCTTCACTCCCACACCGACATCCTGAGGCCTGAGTAAACGCTGCCACCTGCTGGTTTCCTTGATTACTACCAGTGGCAGCAACAACGGGAGCAAACCTCTGTGTGGTCCCTCGACGATGGTCTGGTTGAACAGCGGAGTGATGGAGTCGACCTGCCACAGCTCAGGAACCTCTCTGCCTGGACGAACAGACACCTTCATCATCATCATCACCATCTTAACCATCAATAAAAGCTGCTGCACAGTGACAAATATATATTTAATATTCATTTATTTATGTTCCCTGTGAGTTGTGGCTTTTTCCAACCTTCTAAAATTAGATCCAGTTTGTGAAATATGACTATTCCTTAAGCTTTAATCATTTAAGAGATCTCTATAAACCTGCTGGCATGTGTGAATGGTCTGTCTTCTGAAGAAATAAATAAAAAATGCTCATGTGACACCATTTATCAGAGGAAAAACAGCCAAACATGAGCTTGAAACAGGGATACATCTCCAAAATCCCTCCATCCTACGTGTCCGATCTGAAAATGATCCACCAGATTCTCTAAAACATGAGAAATATCTGCACTTCTCAGCACGACGAAGAAGCCATGACCAGCTTTGAGACAGTGACTAGTGTACTTCCGTTATCCTAAATAAAAAGACAGCATCGGTAGAACCTTAAGATCCACCAGCGGGAATGAAAGCAGGTTTTTTTTAAAAATTAAAAAAATTTCAGGAAACTGTAAAAGCAGAAAAACATTGCTCGATTTTAGCTTCCTGACGGATATTCCAAAATAAGTGATATTTCATTCAAATTTACTCTTTTCGACGTTTGATGTAAAAAAAAAAAGGCAAAAAATAAAAAGTTTGCACCAGATTCTACTAAAAAAATAAAAAAGGCATGTTTTCTTTTTTAAAAAAATGTCAAAATAACCTCAAAAATCACCAGAAACACACCATTTATCATTTATTAAGTTTTTAAAAAACTGCAAAAATAGACAAAACTGCAGGGTTTTCAACTTTCTACGGAGCCCCTAAAGGGACTGGCAGAAAAAAATTAAAATGTAAGTTTCTTGTGCTCACGTGAACTTCAGTCATCAACAACTCATTAGTGACACGTTGTCAAAACATAATCGATGCCTCTTTCCATCGTTGTCAGGTAGACAATGTGCTACAAGCCCAACTTTATCAACAGTAAACACCTTGGCAACAGCCTTGGCAACACTCGGCAACGCCACCCCAGCAGCGGCGCCCAGGGATGAGGGAGCAGGGGTGACACCAGAGCATGACACCGGAGTTGGGAGGTCCACATACAACAACCATGGCGCCGTCTAGAGCCTCGGCAACACTCGGCGACGCTCAGCGACGCTCGGCGACGCTCAGCAGCGTACTACAGCCTTGGCAACACTCGGCAACGCCCCCCCCGCAGCGGCGCCCAGGGATGAGGTAGCGGGGCTGACACTGAAGCATGACACCGGAGTTGGCAGGTCCACATACTACAACCACGGCGCCGTCTAGAGCCTTGGCAACACTCTGTGATGCTCGGCGACGCTCAGCAGCGTACTACAGCCTTGGCAACACTCGGCAACGCCCCCCCCCCGCAGCGGCGCCCAGGGATGAGGGAGCGGGGGTGACACCGGAGCGTGACACCGGAGTTGGCAGGTCCACATACAACAACCATGGCGCCGTCTAGAGCCTCGGCAACACTCGGCGACGCTCGGCGACGCTCGGCGACGCTCAGCAGCGTACTACAGCCTTGGCAACGCTCGGCATTGCCTCCCCAGCTGTGGCGCCCAGCAGCAGCATGCACGACTATTCGAATATCAAAATTATTATCCTAATACCACCACAACCAACCAATATCCAGATATTCCAATATTCAGGACCGGCCCTAGTGAAACGTCTTCTTCTGACACGGTAAACAAAGTCCACAGGAGCCAGGCATGAGGACAAACCACAACACACAGACCAACGGCAAAAACCAAGATTCACAGTCTTTATTATTATCAGCTCACTTTTTTATTATCGGAATGACGTCATAATTGCCAAAATTGACAGATAATTATCGGACGTCGATATTATCTTGCACCCCTAATCAGAACTCAAAGGAGCAGATCCACTGAGGCCTACTTACCCATCTTTCCTGCCATCACACAGATGTAAATACAGTCCGAGTTATTCCTCTGGCTTACTGAGACACAGAACAGGAGAAAACACACCGTCAGACACTTCAACAAACACAGCACATCATAAATAGTGTTGTTTTTAAAGCCACATCCGCCCACCTGATAATATGGAGGCTGATTTAAAGAGCTCGTGCAGGTAGCTGGTTGAGTTTCCCATCACGTCCAGCAAGATGGCCGTAAAGTCTGATCGGAAACACAGTTGACAGATTGTAAAGACCGAATTCTCCGATTGAGATCAGTCGGATCGAACGTTCAGACCCTCGTACCGGTCAGATCGTTGGTTTCGTTGGTGACGCAGTAGCAGAACCTCCTCCTGAACTTGTTGCTTTCGATGTTTCTGATGCTGGAAACTGGAAAAAACAAACAGTGAAGCTCCAGGATAAGGTCGGATCAGAGAGCAAAGAGTGATTACAGGAGATAAACCTCAAGATAATAGAGTAGAAAACAGCTAATAGTGCACAGATCCACTGATTTACACCTCATTTCAATGGAAACCCAAGCAAAAGTATTGTTCACTACACATCCACACCACTAGATGGCACCACTGACCAGGTTTTACAGACACCAAGTGAATCCTATGAACTACAGCAGAGCCTCTGACTGCTTCCACACATGTAATCATTGACTGCTTGTGGTTTTATTGGAGGCAGCGGTTCGTGACGAGAGAATATTTACTGTTGTAGACCAACAGGGTGAGTTTGTGCAGAGCCAAGGAGCTGTAAGACGTCACACTGAGGAGAGAGAAGAGCTGCCGGGAGCCTGAGGAACCACAGAAAACAGAGTTATCAATTAATTAATTAATTAACATCTCCAAAAATAAAACTCCCACAGCCATAACACCAACATCTAGACCCTATAAACACCAACATCTAGACCCTATGAACACCAACATCTAGACCCCAATGAACACCAACATCTAGATCCCTATGAACACCAACATCTAGACCCCTATGAACACCAACATCTAGACCCTATGAACACCAACATCTAGACCCCATGAACACCAACATCTAGACCCTATGAACACCAACATCTAGACCCCTATGAACACCAACATCTAGACCCTATGGACACCAACATCTGGACCCTATGAACACCAACATCTACACCCCTATGAACACCAACATCTAGACCCTATGA
Source organism: Dascyllus trimaculatus (assembly GCA_024666655.1). Classification (NCBI taxonomy): domain Eukaryota; kingdom Metazoa; phylum Chordata; class Actinopteri; family Pomacentridae; genus Dascyllus; species Dascyllus trimaculatus. The sequence continues at coordinate 1,828,199 of CM045454.1, forward strand.
ACACCAACATCTAGACCCTTATGAACACCAACATCTAGACCCTATGAACACCAACATCTAGACCCCTATGAACACCAACATCTAGACCCTATGAACACCAACATCAAGACCCTATGGACACCAACATCTAGACCCTATGGACACCAACATCTAGACCCTATGAACACCAACATCTAGACCCTATGAACACCAACATCAAGACCCTATGGACACCAACATCTAGACCCTATGGACACCAACATCTAGACCCTATGAACACCAACATCTAGACCCTATGAACACCAACATCTAGACCCTATGGACACCAACATCTAGACCCCTATGAACACCAACATCTAGACCCCTGTGAACACCAACATCTAGACCCTATGAACACCAACATCTAGACCCCTATGAACACCAACATCTAGACCCTATGAACACCAACATCTAGACCCCTATGAACACCAACATCTAGACCCCTAAGAACACCAACATCTAGACCCTATGAACACCAACATCTAGACCCCTATGAATGCCAACATCTAGAACATCTAGACCCCTATGAACACCAACACCTAGACCCCTATGAACACCAACATCTAGACCCTATGAACACCAACATCTAGACCCTATGAACACCAACATCTAGACCCCTATGATCACCAACATCTAGACCCCTATGAACACCAACATCTAGACCCCTATGGACACCAATATCTAGACCCCTATGAACACCAACATCTAGACCCTTATGAACGCCAACATCTAGACCCCTATGATCACCAACATCTAGACCCCTATGAACGCCAACATCTAGACCCCTATGATCACCAACATCTAGACCCCTATGAACACCAACATCTAGACCCCTATGAACACCAACATCTAGACCTCTATAGACACCAACATCTAGACCCCTATGAACACCAATATCTAGACCTCAATTGACACCAACATCTAGACCCCTATGGACACCAACATCTAGACCCTATGAACACCAACATCTAGACCCCTATGAACACCAACATCTAGACCCCTATGAATGCCAACATCTAGACCCTATGAACACCAACATCTAGACCCCTATGAACACCAACATCTAGACCCTATGAACACCAACATCTAGACCCCTATGAACGCCAACATCTAGACCCCTATGATCACCAACATCTAGACCCCTATGAACACCAACATCTAGACCCCTATGAACACCAATATCTAGACCTCTATAGACACCAACATCTAGACCCCTATGAACACCAATATCTAGACCTCTATTGACACCAACATCTAGACCCCTATGAACACCAACATCTAGACCCCTATGAACACCAACATCTAGACCCCTATGAACACCAACATCTAGACCCCTATGAACGCCAACATCTAGACCCTATGAACACCAACATGTAGACCCTATGAACACCAACATCTCGACCCTATGAACACCAACATCTAGACCCCTATGAACAGCAACATCTAGACCCTATGAACACCAACATCTAGACCCCTATGAACACCAACATCTCGACCCCTATGAACACCAACATCTAGACCCCTATGAACACCAACATCTACACCCCTATGAACACCAACATCTAGACCCTATGAACACCAACATCTAGACCCTATGAACACCAACATCTAGACCCCTATGAACACCAACATCTAGACCCCTGTGAACACCAACATATAGACCCCTGTGAACACCAACATCTAGACCCTATGAACACCAACATCTAGACCCTATGAACACCAACATCAAGACCCTATGGACACCAACATCTAGACCCTATGGACACCAACATCTAGACCCTATGAACACCAACATCTAGACCCCTATGAACACCAACATCTAGACCCTATGGACACCAACATCTAGACCCCTATGAACACCAAATATCTAGACCCCTATGAACACCAACATCTAGACCCCCTATGAACACCAACATCTAGACCCTATGAACACCAACATCTAGACCCTATGAACACCAACATCTAGACCCCTATGGACGCCAACATCTAGACCCCTAAGAACACCAACATCTAGACCCTATGAACACCAACATCTAGACCCCTGTGAATGCCAACATCTAGAACATCTAGACCCCTATGAACACCAACATCTAGACCCCTATGAACACCAACATCTAGACCCCTATGAACACCAACATCTAGACCCTATGAACACCAACATCTAGACCCTATGAACACCAACATCTAGACCCCTATGGACACCAATATCTAGACCCCTATGAACACCAACATCTAGACCCTTATGAACGCCAACATCTAGACCCCTATGATCACCAACATCTAGACCCCTATGAACGCCAACATCTAGACCCCTATGATCACCAACATCTAGACCCCTATGAACACCAACATCTAGACCCCTATGAACACCAATATCTAGACCTCTATAGACACCAACATCTAGACCCCTATGAACACCAATATCTAGACCTCTATTGACACCAACATCTAGACCCCTATGAACACCAACATCTAGACCCTATGAACACCAACATCTAGACCCTATGAACACCAACATATGAACACCAACATCTAGACCCCAACATCTAGACCCTATGAACACCAACATCTAGACCCCTATGAACACCAACATCTAGACCCTATGAACACCAACATCTAGACCCCTATGAACACCAACATCTAGACCCCTATGAACGCCAACATCTAGACCCCTATGATCACCAAAATCTAGACCCCTATGAACACCAACATCTAGACCCCTATGAACACCAATATCTAGACCTATGAACACCAACATCTAGACCCCTATGAACACCAACATCTAGACCCCTATGAACACCAACATCTAGACCCCTATGAACTATTGACACCAACATCTAGACCCCTATGAACACCAACATCTAGACCCCTATGAACACCAACATCTAGACCCTATGAACACCAACATCTAGACCCCTATGAACACCAACATATAGACCCTATGACACCAACATCTAGACCCTATGAACACCAACATCTAGACCCTATGAACACCAACATCTAGACCTATGAACACCAACATCTAGACCCCTATGAACACCAACATCTAGACCCCACCAACATCTAGACCCCTATGAACACCAACATCTAGACCCTATGAACACCAACATCTAGACCCTATGAACACCAACATCTCGACCCCTATGAACACCAACATCTAGACCCTATGAACACCAACATCTAGACCCTATGAACACCAACATCTACACCCTATGAACACCAACATCTAGACCCTATGAACACCAACATCTAGACCCCTATGAACACCAACATCTAGACCCCTATGAACACCAACATCTAGACCCTTATGAACACCAACATCTAGACCCCTATGAACACCAACATCTAGACCCCTATAAACACCAACATCTAGACCCTAAGGACACCAACATCTAGACCCCTATGAACACCAACATCTAGACCCCTATAAACACCAACATCTAGACCCCTATGAACACCAACAGCAAGACCCCTATGAACACCAACATCTAGACCCCCTATGAACACCAACATCTAGACCCTATGAACACCAACATCTAGACCCCTATGAACACCAACATCTAGACCCCTATGAACACCAACATCTAGACCCTATGGACACCAACATCTAGACCCCTATGAACACCAACATCTAGACCCTATGAACACCAACATGAACACCAACATCTAGACCCCTATGAACACCAACATCTAGACCCTATGAACACCAACATCTAGACCCTATGAACACAACATCTAGACCCCTATGAACACCAACATCTAGACCCTATGAACACCAACATCTAGACCCCTATGAACACCAACATCTAGACCCTATGAACACCAACATCTAGACCCTATGAACACCAACATCTAGACCCCTATGAACACCAACATCTAGACCCCTATGAACACCAACATCTAGACCCCTATGAACACCAACATCTAGACCCCTATGAACACCAACATCTAGACCCCTATGAACACCAACATCTAGACCCTATGAACACCAACATCTAGACCCCTATGAAAACCAACATACAGACCCTATGAACACCAACATCTAGACCCCTATGAACGCCAACATCTAGACCCCTATGGACGCCAACATCTAGACCCCTATGGACACCAACATCTAGACCCCTATGAACGCCAACATCTAGACCCTATGAACGCCTCTATGAACGCCAACATCTAGACCTCTATGAACACCAACATCTAGACCCCTATGAACACCAACATCTAGACCCCTATTGACACCAACATCTAGACCCTATGAACACCAACATGTAGACCTCTAGACCCCTATGAACACCAACATCTAGACCCCTATGAACACCAACATCTAGACCCCTATGAACACCAACATCTAGACCCTATGAACACCAACATCTAGACCCTATGAACACCAACATCTAGACCTCTATGAACACCAACATCTAGACCCTATGAACACCAACATCTAGACCCCTATGAACACCAACATCTAGACCCCTATGAACATCAACATCTAGACCCCTATGAACACCAACATCTAGACCCCTATGAACACCAACATCTAGACCCCTATTCTAGACCCTACACCAACATCTAGACCCTATGAACACCAACATCTAGACCCCACCAACATCTAGACCCTATGAACACCAACATCTAGACCCCTATGAACACCAACATCTAGACCCTATGAACACCAACATCTAGACCCTATGAACACCAACATCTAGACCCCTATAAACACCAACATCTAGACCCCTATGGAATTTTTTAGTAGACTGTCCACTTGTGTCCCATTTTTAAGGGGCAATAATCAAAACCGAGTCATCTACTGGATCCATTTAATCATGTTGATCGGCTGTAAGCTGTTCTGTCTGTGTTTTAACCGAATTATACGGCTGTGAGAGTTTTACTTCTGTTATGATAGATACTGAACCATTAAAATGTCTTCACAAGCATTTTTTAAGGGTCAAAATAGTAAAATTCCTTGGTCCAACAACGGAAACAATCCTCAAAATTTAACCGAAACATTTTACAGAACTAAGGTTTTGGGTTCCAAATAATAAAAAAGAAAACTCTGAACTAAATCTGAAAATAAATCAACGTATTTCCTGGTTTCTGTCTGAATTAAACACAAACTGACCAAAAAAATCAATTAAAACCACCACATTATGAGTCTGTTTCACCTCACTGGATAGAAATCACTGCATTTAACTGAAAGAAATGTCTGTTATGTCGGTGAAACGGCATCATTTTGGTGCTTTTAAAGACACTGTGAAGGAAAAACTCTACATATGTGGAAAGAGAACGTGGGATTTGGTTGAACTCCTCCTTTAATCTATCTGCTGTCGTTTGACCTCTGCAGGAAGAAGCCGGCGCCCGAGAGCAGCTGCGGCTCAATCACGGCGAACATGAAAGATTTACAGGCCGGGATTGATCGGCAGGTGAGCGATATTATGACAACGTACCCGATTGGCTTGAATTTATTAAAGTATTGACCAGCGGGGTGAGATCGATGGCCGCCGGGTCGATGAGCTCAGCCGGGAGTTCTGGGGAATAAAAGCAGAGCGTCGAGTCAATGCTGGTTTTAATCTCTATTATGGAATCGGCGGCGTCAGCAGAACGACGCCGGATAATTACTGGATGCAGGAAAGTGACAGAAAAAAAGGACGATGACCTCGAAGAACTGCCCCCCGGGGCGACACTTACCTGAGCAGCACCGGGTCGGGATAACAGCTGGGCTCCTGCATCGACATTTTATCAGAATATACCTTCAATATTGGCCGACTGGAGGGTTTTTATTGAATACAGCTACACCGAATATGACATGTTTGATTCGATTTACGCTCTTCGGCTTCACAGTTCAACGTATTTTATATTTATTAGCCATCTGTGCGCTAATTACTAGGTTTGATGGAGTTCGGTTGAGCTTCTGGTGCAAAAAGAAGGGATTTTCTCAACATTGTGAGATTTTTAAGGTAAATAAATCACAGTTGCTTGAATAAAACCTAAAATAAACTAAAACATCTGGTATTCTTCCTCATTAATTAGTCATAAATCTCTTTTGGTGTGAATCCAGGGAAGGCTTTTGCGCTTTTTAATCGTTATTTCTGCTAATTTAAGAGCCGAAAACCAACAAAAGCAAAACGTTAACGAAAGAGAAGCAGCTCCAACAAGAAGCAGCGCGACTTGTTTTCACAGCCGATTGTTTCCTGCATTAATCGATGAGTTATTTGGTCTATAAAATGTAGGAAAATGGCGAAAACACCCGATCAGTCCTCAAATGTCGTGTTTTCTCCAAATGTATTCAGTTTACTGTCACAGAGGAGGAAAGAAACGAGAAAATGTTCATATTTAAGAAGCTCAAATCAGAGAATTCAGATTTATTTCATCAACAAAATGGCGCTAAATAGGAGGCAGTTAATTCAGTAGCTGAACATGAATCGATTAATCGTTGCAGCTCTACGAATTAACCCTTAACTGATTGCAGGAGTGTGAGGCCACAACTCGTCGTATTAACAATCTGATTATGTGGCTCATTTATCTGGGAACCAACACTATTTCTAGACATTTACCAGCAGCGCTGCCTGCATAACGGAACTTTTCTACACATCTAGCGGCTGAAATCTGAAATAAGAAACAGCAACATGAGAATAAAGAACCTTAAAAGTACCTGTAGATTCCAGGACGTCTCTCCTGTGCCTCTGTTCCTGCTGTCTGGGACTAAATCCTGGAGAGGAAAACAAATTAAACAGCTCAGATTTTTACTTTTCTCACCTTTAAGACGACCTGAGCAATGCAGTTAACTCAGAACTAAAACTACTGTTCAGTGTCACGCATACAGTCCTGCAACAATCCCTTAAAAGAACTGCTTTTTGTTCAATTATTTTGCTTTTCTTGCATGTTAAAGTGCTGAAATTATACAACATTAAGCTCATTTTCCCTTTAACATAAACTTAACTAAAATCTAAACGCCCCATGTGAAATATTGATGCCACATAAAGTGCACCACCCAAAGTGAGCGTATACTGTCTGGTACTTGTACTAAATGGATATTTCTCTTGATTAGTCCCAAATTTGAGTCCACCACTGCCTCAGTGATGCATTAATTCCATTCAGTCCATGGGTGTGGCATATCCAGACGCTGCTCCAACACAATGAGCAGTACTCAGACACTCCTTATACTGGGGACAATAAAAGGCCACCCCAACATGTCACATGTTGACCAAAGCAGCAACGCCTCAGATGACTCCGGTCATGAGGGAACGTGTCATTGGCATGTTGGAAGCAGGAATGTCCACCAGAGCGGTCGCTGTGCAGCTGAATGTTCACTATCAGACGACAGGACGTTTGAGAGTTGGTTTCCAACAGACGGGCAGTACTGCAAATCCACCTCATCCACGTCGGCCACGTGTGACCACCCCAGCACAGGATGGACACATCCGGCTGGTTCACTTGTGGGATGGTCTCAGACCAGCGACACGTACAGCAGATGAAACCTTTGGTCTGACAACAGACGCATCACACCAACATGCCAATGACACGTTCCCTCATGACCGGAGTCATCTGAGGCGTTGCTGCTTTGGTCAACATGTGACATGTTGGGGTGGCCTTTTATTGTCCCCAGTATAAGGAGTGTCTGAGTACTGCTCATTGTGTTGGAGCAGCGTCTGGATATGCCACACCCATGGACTGAATGGAATTAATGCATCACTGAGGCAGTGGTGGACTCAAATTTGGGACATTAATCAAGAGAAACATCCATTTAGTACAAGTACCAGACAGTATACGCTCACTTTGGGTGGCACACTTTATGTGGCATCAATATCTCACATGGGGTGTTCATATTTTTGTTCAGTGTGAAAACAGCGTGAAGCTGAACTACCTCGGCTGAAGAGCAGAAGAAGCAGAACTGCAGAAACGCCAGTTATGAAGCAGAACCGTGGATGCTGAGTGAACCTCCAGGAGGCTGCCATGGCCCTGCTGGGACACGAAAACACACCAACATTTCAGAGGAATCAATGAAAAACTAAACTAGTCCTACAGAAAGAGATCCGATCGTGTATTTACGTCATCTGAGGACCTTAAAGAACGATTTCAAAGGAGATTTATGGACGTATTCACAGCTGAGGAGCAGTGTTGGATCTGGATTTGGACTAAAAACAAGAAGGAAATTATATCTGGCAGCATTTTTTATAATAAAATGTCAAATACAGAAAGTTAAATATGAGGAAGTTTGAGATGCTGGAGGTGAGGCAGGATGGGATTTCCAGGCTGCAAAGGATGCAAGAAGTTAGTTTATCGATTACAAAACTGGACATAAATATTGTTTTACACCCTTTAAAGTGCTTAAAACAGCTTTAGCCTAAGAGAATAAATAAAAACAGAGACGTAGGATCATTACTAGATGCTCTGAAAAGACAGACACGCTCCAAGGCGGCTTAACCAAGCAGAGTTAAATCAGAGTTCGTAGCAGCAGTAACAGGTTTTATTTTAGCTGCCAGTTATTCAGTATCATCTAGAGGAGGCCACATTGTTCAGAATGTACAGAAGATAAAATCCAAACTGCTGAAAAAGTAAATAACAGCCAAGCAAAATCGGACATTTCTTTCCACTTTATATCTTCCAGAAAGTATCAGTTAACAGGACATTAAGGATTAAATGGTTTGAAAGCAGTTTTTCTAAATTACTTTCTGTGTTTTTTAAATATTTGATAGACTTTTCTGGATTTCTACATCAAGTTAAATGGAATAAAACCATTTGTCTTCAAACACGACAGACTCCTGATGCAAGAAATGAACCCCCTAATGACATTTACTGCTTCCCTTCACATAAATAAAGACATTTTCACCATGAACTAGAGGAAGAAAACGCTCAAACTGGAGCATAAAACTCACCAGAACGCAGGAATTCAAGTGTCTGGTGCTCTAAACGGACCGGTTTGAAGCGAGATAGTTTTCTACGGGTCATGATGCTGCCGCCACCATGCTTCAGTTCATCGGATCGGTCATCGAGCGTGATGACTGGTCTGATGAACTGAAGCATGGTGGTGGCAGCATCATGACGTGAAGCATGGTGGTGGCAGCATCATGACATGAAGCACGGTGGTGGCAGCATCATGATGTGAAGCATGGTGGTGGCAGCATCATGACATGAAGCACGGTGGTGGCAGCATCATGACGTGAAGCACGGTGGTGGCAGCATCATGATGTGAAGCACGGTGGTAGCAGCATCATGACATGAAGCATGGTGGTGGCAGCATCATGACGTGAAGCATGGTGGTGGCAGCATCATGATGTGAAGCATGGTGGTGGCATCATCATGATGTGAAGCACGGTGGTGGCATCATCATGATGTGAAGCATGGTGGTGGCAGCATCATGACGTGAAGCATGGTGGTGGCAGCATCATGACGTGAAGCATGGTGGTGGCATCATCATGACGTGAAGCATGGTGGTGGCAGCATCATGAAGCACGGTGGTGGCAGCATCATGATGTGAAGCACGGTGGTAGCAGCATCATGACGTGAAGCATGGTGGTGGCAGCATCATGATGTGAAGCATGGTGGTGGCAGCATCATGACGTGAAGCATGGTGGTGGCAGCATCATGATGTGAAGCATGGTGGTGGCAGCATCATGATGTGAAGCATGGTGGTGGCAGCATCATGATGTGAAGCATGGCGGCAGCATCATGACGCGATGGTGGTGGCAGCATCATGACGTGAAGCATGGTGGTGGCATCATCATGACGTGAAGCATGGTGGTGGCATCATGACGTGAAGCATGGTGGTGGCAGCATCATGACGTGGAAGCATGGTGGTGGCAGTATCATGACGTGAAGCATGGTGGTATCATCATGACGTGAAGCATGGTGGTGGCATCATCATGACGTGAAGCATGGTGGTGGCATCATCATGACGTGAAGCATGGTGGTGGCAGCATCATGACGTGAAGCATGGTGGTGGCATCATCATGACGTGAAGCATGGTGGTGGCATCATCATGACGTGAAGCATGGTGGTGGCAGCATCATGACGTGAGCAGCATGGTGGCATGGTGGTGGCATCATCATGACGTGAAGCATGGTGGTGGCATCATCATGACGTGAAGCATGGTGGTGGCAGCATCATGACGTGAAGCACGGTGGTGGCAGCATCATGACGTGAAGCATGGTGGTGGCAATCATGCATGGTGGTGGCATCATCACGGTGGTGGCAGCATCATGATGTGAAGCATGGTGGTGGCATCATCATGACGTGAAGCATGGTGGTCACATGTTTCACATCATACCAAATAATATCAACATGCCCCCCTAAAGCTCAACATTTCGTGCTGAATGAAGCTTTAAATCCACTTTTCTTGGCAGACAACAAGAAAACTGAATATTTTAATTTATTTATCGTCACTTTTTAAAGACAACACGTGACGTCGGCTGTTTTTTAGGGGATTCTATAACCTGACAAGCAAAAACTGAAACTAAATACTGAAAATTTTTATTTTTTTTGCACCAAATCTTCAGTCAAACCTCATCTTAGCATTTAAACCCACTTTTAAAGTCTGTGACAGCAAAATATTTGAATTTATTGGCAGCAAATGGTCACGTTTCAAAGACATCGGCTGTTTTTAAGAGGACTTTACAACCTAATACTGAAAATTAGGATTATTTTTTGCACTAAATCCAAAAGTTTATCGAAATCAGACCTCGAAACTCCAGATTTGATTCAGGAACTTCCTGCTAAATAAGGCTGAATATTTGAATTAACTGGCATCAAATTGGAAAAAATGTCAAAATAATCGGAAGGAAAAGTGAAGAAATGATCAGGTTTGAGTTTTAAAATGTCTGTTTTGGTTTTCAGAAACTGCAAACTGGAGGCTTCCTGCTCTAAAATGATGTTCTTGTGTCTTAAATGTCCGTAAACACCTAAATTCAGACCTGTAAAATGCCTTCAGGGTGATTTTTCTGAAGCTGTAGAACACATCTTAGTTTCTGAAGCTCTAAACTTTTAGCTTTTAAGAGCTGAACCTGTCAAATCCTGGTCATATGTCTTCTGTGTTCCACTATAATAAACCCAGTAGACCCAGTTTACCTGCGGTTAAGTCCTGCTGGAACCCGTGCAGCGCAGCATCAACCCGCTCCAGCTGGTCACACAGCGGCGGTCAGATAAGGACTAATCGACGCCTGTTTTCCCTCCTCTGGATGGCAGCGGCTGGCAGCTCTGCACAAAGAGAAACAACCCGTCAGTGTGAGGCTGCAGGCTGGGCTCTGATCCCTCACCTGATCCACTGCAAGAAGAGTCGCAGCTCCGGGTCCGACGCAGGATGAGATCCACCTGTGCTGCCCCGCGAAGGCAGAGAGCAGCAACTGCAGGAAGGATGGAGGATTTAAATGATAAAACTCCACCTGTGTGATCTCAGACTCAGTTTCAAGGTAAAAGGACAAACAAAATACCTTCATGCTGACGCTGTGGTTGATCGTTAAAGTCCATTTGCACGTCTGGTTCTGCAGTGTTCGTCATCAGTGACACTAATTTCACTCTGATTAAAGAACTAAAGCGTCTTCAAGCCTCTTTCATTATGGGACAGCTCTGACATTAAAACTCCTGGTAAAAAAAACTAAAAAACAAACACTTCCGGTTTAAATTTATTATTAATTATGATTTGTTTGTTGTTTTTCTTCGGATTTATTGTGTCTGACATGGATTTTAACAACTGTATGTTTAATTATTCCTTATTTTTCCTCCTGTTTTTGCTGCTAAACTGGGTTAATGTTAATAAATTTTGTACCAAGTTGGAAGCTGAGGCCTTTAAATGACTCCAGATATTAATATAGAATACATGTGTTCGGTTTTGTTGAACCGGCTAACTCAAACATAGCCTGGATATGCTAAACCTGCTTCGTCGTACAGCCACTTAGACCTGTTAGCATCTGCTAGCTCTGTTAGCTTTCCGTGCGGCCGCCATGACACCTGTCGGACTCGGTTCTAAAGGTAAACTTCAGTCTCTCGTCTCTCACCTGCTGGAAGGCGTCGCTTCGGCTTCTTGTCCGCCATCTTTGATGATCAGAGCTTTTCGGCTCGTTTCGGAATTTCTGCTTCGTGTTCGTTCGTGTCTCCGTTTCCGGAAGTGGCCGTCCAATCAGATTAAAGAGCGACCAAACGACTAAGCCCCGCCCACTTTTTATTGAAAACGGCAAAACATGAAGATTAAAACTTTATTCAAACGTACAAACAAGATGAATAAAAGGTAAAATATCGATAATAATTTAAATAAATGACACAGAGAGTACAGTTTTATTATGTATGTGGCAAGTTTGATGAATATTCTAATGTTTTACATTTATTATATTATTTTATCTATTATTAGTTTAATATTATTCTCATCATAATTTTAAGCAGCTTTTACCAAGTTGGATGTTGAGAATATTGACAATATGAGATGTTATTTTATATTTCAGGATCCCCTCATGTTTAAGTAAACATTAAATAACAAAACAAATTAAAAATAATTGTTTAAATAGACTCAGAATAAAAAATAGATCCCAAAGCAACGTAACATTACAGGAGAGTACAGTATATTTCACGGATCTCTTAAATAATAAATGCAATAAACCTGCTCTGTGGTACTCGATGGGAAACACCAGTCGCAGCATTTTTTATTTTGTTTTAGGGATTAAAAGGTTGTTCCTGCAAAAGCTTCGAAGTCAAAGGTCCTTTTTGCCATTATAGTTACATTAAAATGAGGCCAAACGTGCACAAACACAGTCAACTTCTCCAAATAATGGTCTATATTCCCATGAAGGCAACAGAAAAAGGTATCAATAAATCAAAATAATCTTCAATATACTTAAAAAGCTGCTTTCAGTTGATGCTTACTTTGAATTTGTCTTTTTAAATGTCCAAGTTTTAGAGAAACTGAGCTATTTCCTCGTCGTTTTCATGGTTACACGCAGTAATATTGGTTAGAATTAGTCTTTAACTTCACTCAGGAGAGAAACTCTTGAGCAGGACATTTTTTACAGTGTGGCTAAATGGCCAAAATAAGCCGCTGGAGCGACATACGAGCCGTGGGGAAGATCAGTGAATAAGAGGAGTGAATGCGAGTCTTTAATGACGGGGGATCGGTGGGCACTTTGGCCGCCTTGGCATTCACATCCAGACACATTCAGACACATTCAGGCACACAGCGGTAATTGGCAGCGGAGGAAACTGGGCTGCAGAGGGCCTGGGAACAGAACCGAGGCCTCCGGGGAGCAGACACACCGACTTTAAGCAAATAATTACAACAAGAAGGGAATTACGAGGACTAATGAGTGAGAAATTACGTGGAGCAGATATACACTCCCTCTGTGAGCCTTCAGTCTCCTGTTCTTTAGGCCGGACATGGAAAAACAGGATTTGCATGACGCTGTGAAAAGGTTGTTAAAAAAAATTAAGAAGGACGAGCGTGAAGATGAGCGACTTAAAGAAAAAAGGTTCAGGAAGGTTTAATAGAAACATCTGCACTGAAGGAAAAAACAGCCGGTTAGTTTCTGCAGAGAGTCATTAGAAAGAACTGCCAGGAAGACAAAGGATAACAACAAAAAGACACAAAACAACTACAAAAAGACACAAAACAACAACAAAGAGACACAAAACAACCACAAAGAGACAAAAACAATCACAAAGACACACAAAACAACCACAAAGAGACAAAAACAATCACAAAGAGACACAAAACAACAACAAAGAGACACAAAACAATCACAAAGAGACACAAAACAATCACAAAGAGACACAAAACAACAACAAAGAGACACAAAACAACCACAAAGAGACAAAAACAATCACAAAGACACACAAAACAACCACAAAGAGACAAAAACAATCACAAAGAGACACAAAACAACAACAAAGAGACACAAAACAACCACAAAGAGACACAAAACAACCACAAAGAGACACAAAACAACAACAAAGAGACACAAAACAACAACAACAAAGAGACACAAAACAACAACAAAGAGACACAAAACAACCACAAAGAGACACAAAACAACCACAAAGAGACAAAAACAACCACAAAGAGACACAAAACAACAACAAAGAGACACAAAACAACAACAAAGAGACACAAAACAACCACAAAGAGACACAAAACAACCACAAAGAGACACAAAACAACAACAAAGAGACACAAAACAACAACAACAAAGAGACACAAAACAACCACAAAGAGACACAAAACAACCACAAAGAGACACAAAACAACCACAAAGAGACAAAAACAATCACACAGAGACACAAAACAACAACAAAGAGACACAAAACAACAACAAAGAGACACAAAACAACCACAAAGAGACACAAAACAACAACAAAGAGACACACAAAACAACAACAAAGAGACACAAAACAACAACAACAAAGAGACACTAAACAGCAACAAAGAGACACAAAACAACCACAAAGAGACACAAAACAACAACAAAGAGACACAAAACAATCACAAAGAGACACAAAACAACAACAAAGAGACACAAAACAGCAACAACAAAGAGACACAAAACAACAACAAAGAGACACAAAACAACACAAAGAGACACAAAACAACAACAAAGAGACACAAAACAACAACAAAGAGACACAAAACAACACAAAGAGACACAAAACAACAACAAAGAGACACAAAACAACCACAGAGAGACAAAAACAATCACAAAGAGACACAAAACAACAACAAAGAGACACAAAACAACAACAAAGAAACACAAAACAACCACAAAGAGACACAAAACAACCACAAAGAGACACAAAACAACAACAAAGAGACACAAAACAACACAAAGAGACACAAAACAACCACAAAGAGACAAAAACAATCACAAAGAGACACAAAACAACAACAAAGAGACACAAAACAACCACAAAGAGACACAAAACAACAACAAAGAGACACAAAACAACCACAAAGAGACACAAAACAACAACAAAGAGACAAGAACAATCACAAAGAGACACAAAACAACAACAAAGAGACAAGAACAACAACAAAGAGACACAAAACAACAACAACAAAGAGACACAAAACAACAACAAAGAGACACAAAACAACACAAAGAGACACAAAACAACAACAAAGAAACACAAAACAACAACAAAGAGACACAAAACAACCACAAAGAGACACAAAACAATCACAAAGACACACAAAACAACAACAAAGAGACACAAAACAACAACAAAGAGACACAAAACAATGACAAAGACACACAAAACAACAACAAAGAGACAAGAACAATCACAAAGAGACACAAAACAACAACAAAGAGACACAAAACAACAACAAAGAGACGCAAAACAACCACAAAGAGACACAAAACAACCACAAAGAGACACAAAACAATCACAAAGACACACAAAACAACAACAAAGAGACACAAAACAACCACAAAGAGACAAAAACAATCACAAAGAGACACAAAACAACCACAAAGAGACAAAAACAATCACAAAGAGACACAAAACAACAACAAAGAGACACAAAACAACCACAGAGAGACAAAAACAATCACAAAGAGACACAAAACAACAACAAAGAGACACAAAACAACAACAAAGAAACACAAAACAACCACAAAGAGACACAAAACAACCACAAAGAGACACAAAACAACCACAAAGAGACTCTAAACAACCACAAAGAGACACAAAACAACCACAAAGAGACACAAAACAACCACAAAGAGACACAAAACAACAACAAAGAGACACAAAACAACCACAAAGAGACACAAAACAACACAAAGAGACACAAAACAACCACAAAGAGACACAAAACAACAACAAAGAGACACAAAACAACACAAAGAGACACAAAACAACCACAAAGAGACACAAAACAACAACAAAGAGACACAAAACAACCACAAAGAGACACAAAACAACAACAAAGAGACAAGAACAATCACAAAGAGACACAAAACACCACAAAGAGACAAAAAACAACAACAAAGAGACACAAAACAACAACAAAGAGACACAAAACAACAACAAAAAAGTGCAATGCAACTAAGAAGGGACACATACCAACCACTACGATACACAAAACTACTACAAAGAGACAAAAAGAGCAACAAAGACACACAAACCAACAACAAAGAGACAAACCAGCCACCAATCGCCCAATAACAATCACAAACAAATGCAATATAACTTGAAACGGATGTAAAACAAAGACACACTTTGACCACAAAACAAAAGGAGACGCCCAACAAATGACAAGGAGATGCAAAATATCTACATGATCACTGTGGAGAGACGCGTAACGACTTAAAAACAAAGCAGCCGGGGCGTTTTCTGTGTAGTTGAAGCCCCTTTATATTTACAGTCGTGTAATTAGCAGCATAAATTGCGAATTCGTTTTCACAGACACCTGCAGTACTTCATACAAACCATGCCATGAAAACAAACAACGCCCACACAAACACATTTTCAGTTCAATACTTTATTAATAACTGGTGCAATTGAAAAGACAAAAAATAAAAAAATCAAGTAAGAATACATTTGCATATTATATCATCGAAACCAAATATTCAAAGTGGTCTAATACGGAATAGAAATGGCGAGTTTGTTTTGTTTTTTGTGTTTTTTTTTCAAACTGGAATGAGAAAAATGATGCACAGCTCTGAAGGCCACTAGTGTAAAGTTGTCCAAACTTCCCTTAAATGAAACTTAAGAACAACAAAACTGTTTCTGACCCCAAAAAAAAGCTGCTGCCAGGCGACAAACCCAAAGCTGGAGGTAATATCTGTTGTTTTGTTTCCTTTCGTTTGGCTGCATTTACACCGTGAACGCCTCGTGTTCCGCCTCCTTTAGTGTTCGGATTTAGTTCGTCAGCTGTCAATCGCAGCATCGGGGCAGGTTTTATCAGTTTTTGGCACTTTTTAAGTAGCTTCCGGCAGTAACGGGAAAATAAAACTCGAGGTAAGAAGACTTAGTTTAAAATCACAAATGCTAACTGAGATAATTAAACAACCTTAAGGGCGTCTTTAGATTGTGAGACAACATGAAAGTTGCTCAGCGGATCGAAAAAGTCTTCCAAGTTCCTTCCATGATGTTTCCGGATGTTCTGTAGTTTTGGGCACACTGGGCATGCTCAGTAGCGTCTTTCCCGGATCGACAAACCTGGACACATGAACAGAGTCAAATAAAGAACTGATACTGCTCTTACAGTCTTTCTAAGTCTGCTATGTCTCTATGACTTTCTACTCGGGTCGGTGGAAGATGGTATAAACGTCTAGTCAACCCAACTCTGAGTTCGCCAAAACAACAGGAAGTAGTATTTACTGGGTTTAATTCCACGTCTATGAGCATGTAGGAAATAGAACATAGCAGTTTTGTTATGTTAGCCTGTATCGTGATGTTGGGTTGGACAAGTTCCAAGTTCCCTCAATGATGTTCCTGGATGTTCTGTAATTTTGGGCACACTGGGCATGCTCAGTATCGTCTTTCCCAGATCGACAAACCTGTACACCTGAACGGAGTCAAATAAAGAAATGATACTGCTCGTCCAGAATTTCTAGATGTTACCGAACCAAATGAGTTAGTGGTGGAAGATGGTATAAACGTCTAGTCGACCCTTTCGGCCTTTTGGTTTCCTTGTGGTGTCGGGCCCAAGAACGTCAAACTCTGACTTTGCCAAAACAACAGGAAGTAGTATTTACTACGTCTACTTCTACGTCTATGAGCATATAGGAAATAAAACACACTGGGCATGCTCAGTAGCGTCTTTCCCAGATCGACAAACCTGGACACATGAACGGAGTCAAATAAGGAAATGATACTGCACGTCCAGTCTTTCTATGTCTGCTATGTCTCTATGACTTTTTACTCGGGTTGGTGGAAGATGGTATAAACGTCTAGTCGACCCTTTCAGCTTTTTGGTTTCCTTTGTGGTGTCTGGTCCAAGAATATAGTAATAATACTGCATGTCTGGTCTTTCTAGATGTTACCGAACCCAAAGAATTAGTGGTGGAAGATGGTATAAAGGTCTAGGCAATCCTTTAGATCCAAGAACGTCAAACTCAAACAGGAAGTAGTATTTAATGGGTCTAATTCCACGTCTGTGAGCATGTAGGAAATAGAACATAGAGGGTTTGTTATGCTAGCCTGTATGGTGATGTTCGAGGGGATAAGACTGATACTCAATGAGGACATCGAGAGGTCAGAGAAACTGTGCTAGTTGTTGTGCCCTAGGAGTTTAACTAATTAGCGTCCACAGTTGGAACATGCACAAAGGTTCCCGCAAGTTCCTGGAGTGGAAAATGGCTTATTCTGAGAAATATTTTAGTCCTCGGTTCCTTTCTTTGACTGAATTGTGCTGGGTTCGGGTTAGGGTCTGGAAACGACACAAAACAACTACAAGGACGGCAATAAGTGAATGTTTTTGGATCGTGGAAACAGGAGAAACTGTTAACCACTGTGGCAGCCGCAATCATTTTACAGCAGTCGCCCTGTTTCTCATGCTACAAAATGTAAATTATTTAAGTAGAAAGCTGTTGACGTGAGATCTAAATGAAGACTGACATTTAAATCTAAAAGCTGTTAACAGTTTGAAAACAACGACGGATCTGTCCATGAAACCCGACGGAAAGCGTTGTAACATATGAATTATGGATTGAGCGGCAATGTCAGTATGAGCAGGAGTTGTTGCAATGGATGGGATGCGACCTGCAAAACCGGTGCAAATCCTTTAACATTCACCCCGTTTACTAAAAATACGAAAGGCTCGGAAGCATTTTGTGTTTTGCAGGACGTCTCATTACAAAGCGTGGCTTAGCGTCTAACTCGCAAGGTTTTGTGCTTTCGGTCGATGTACAGTTTGATCTGATTCAGACTGAGACGACTGATTTAGGCTGTTGAGTGTTGCGGGTTTAAATTGAGGCTACATGCAAGCATTTTTGGAATTACTGTGCTTACCCCAGAGTCGGATGAGTATTCAGACACAAGTGGAAAAGCTTTACTCGCACTGAAATGAAATCTGCAAGCACTCAAGTTTTAATAATGCAAAGTCCTGATCAGGCGAAAGGGAAGGAACTTTGGAGCTTGCAGATTTCGGTGCATCTCCTTTTAGCTCTGTTGGTCAACTTGGTCAGATCAACTCCACCAATAACAGAGACTATACCTACCGACAACCGCGACTCAGGACAAAGGCGGGTTGAACGGATGTGTAAATGCAGCCTTCCACACGGATATTACCGGCAGCTTTGCGCGGCGTTTCGACAGCCGTGTAGCGAGAAAAGCGAAACCAAAGAGTAAACAATTGAAAAGAAGTGTACTGTAAAAGGCCAAGGCACAAATAATTCGTAGCAATCAAAATGTCCATAAAGTTACAGGTTATGCAGAATGTGCCGATCAGTGCATTGCTTGGTATGCAGTTACAGTGAGTACCACCAACGGAATAAATCACAGCAAGCACTATTGCCCTCCGGACTACATGGATGCCATAAAGTGCTCCTTTTCATTCAGAAATCGATGCACATACAGACGAGATCACACACAGGAGAAACCGAACGACGCACAAAGCAGAGTTGTGGATGTTTCAGGTGCATACATGCTTCAGGTTATGGCTTCGAGAGACGAGAAAGATTCAGATTCAAGCCATGGAGAATTTAGAAACTGACAACGTTTTCTAGGTTATGAATGGCTGCTACAGGAGTTAAACCAGTGTTTCGTCGTTTGAAATTAATCAAATATTCTAATTTTGTCCCTAAAAAGTGTCACAAATACTGATTCCAGAGGTGAGTCCAACAAAACTGTGCCAGAACTGAAGGAAATCTTTGAAATGCAACACAGTTTGTAGTTGAGTTTTTGAAGAAATTAGCAGTAAACAGGGAAAAGTTGGAGATTTTGAGGACCTTTGGGGGCTGAAACCAAATCACTGAGTGCAAATATTCAAATCATCAAAGTGAGAAATCAACCAACAAACCACCAAAGTGTTCAAACCAAAGGACAGAAACTGATAAAAATGACATTTCAAGGTTTGTAAAGTTGTAAGCAAACCCATTATTTCACCTGTACGTGGACACAGCAGATGCCTTTGATTCGAAAATATTCAAAACTTCAGCCAAAGATGGCGTGGAAACGAAAACTGATTGTCAAATGAACAGATAAAGGGTTAATTCCAACAAACGAGACTAAATTCTGTGCTACACTCTCTTTTAAAAGACCAAACAAACAAACGTCTCTGAAGTTTCTGCAGGTGCAGTTTTCACCTTTTTGTGCAATTAATTACCCAAATGAACAGGAAATGTCCTTTAAAATCACTGGTGGTGGTGGAAACGGGTTCATTTGACCCTTTCAGTGGTGACTATCGACGTGAAACCATTAATAGAAAACGTCTAAAACAAAGAACTGATTCAGTAAAATAAGAAGACAAAGACAGAAAGATCAGGACAGTAAATGTTTAAATCCTCCAGTGACCTCTTCAGCATGTTTAAATGAGCAAAATAACAAAATAAGACACTAACAGTTGAGGTGAAGCCGCCCAGAGATCAAGACTCTGAGATCGAGTTGGATAAAAAACCAAAACTAAACAGCTTCACTCATTTTGTCTTCAGATCTTCAGATAATTTGGGTTCGTGACGAATCGAAAAGTGAATTTCAGGTCGATTTTCAGTGATGAGATCAACAAAGTAAACTCCACTTTTGTTTTGTTTTGACTGGAGAAAAGCAGCGAGAATCACTTGTTTTCACTGAACAAATACTGGAATTTAGTTTGTTTACTGTCTGTTTGTGTTGGAGAAGTTTCAGAAAAAGACGTCACCGGAGTAGAGCTGCAACGATTAATCGATTGGTTGAACACTGGCCTGATAATCGATTAATGGGTTTGAGCAACTTCCTCATTCAAAAATGCAGAAATTCCCTGGTTTCAGTTTGTCGAATGTGAATATTTTCTGGTTTCTTTCCTCCTTTATGACAAAAAAATGAATATCTTTGGACAAAACAAGAATTTAAGACACTGATCGATATTTCTCACCATTTTAGAGACCAAACAACTGATCGATCAATCAATACAACAATCAGCAAAGAGAATAATCATCAGTTGCAGCTCTACGTTGGAGTAACATTTGGCCACAAGCCTTCAAGGCAAAACAAAACAACATCATGTTCGGACAAAAAAATGTTGGAACTATTTTTCAGTGTAGGAAGTGAAGCTAGTTTTGGATTATGGAGGGAACACACATCTTAACAAGTCACTACGTCTCAAATCGTATCTTAAATTCCAAAAATTAACAGTTCGTCTGGGATTTAGTCTCACTTGTTTCAGGAAATTCCCATAATTAAGTGTGGATTTGGATCAGAAACGGGTGAAATAGTCGACCTGGCTGGCAGATTTAACCTACACTGAACAAAAATATAAAGGCCCCATGTGAAATATTGATGCCACATGAAGTGCACCACCCAAAGTGAGCGTATACTGTCTGGTACTTGTACTAAATGGATGTTTCTCTTGATTAGTGTCCCAAATGTGAGTCCACCACTGCCTCAGTGATGCATTAATTCCATTCAGTCCATGGGTGGACATTCCTGCTTCCAACATGCCAATGACATGTTCCCTCATGACCGGAGTCATCTGAGGCGTTGCTGCTTTGGTCAACATGTGACATGTTGGGGTGGCCTTTTATTGTCCCCAGTATAAGGAGTGTCTGAGTACTGCTCATTGTGTTGGAGCAGCGTCTGGATATGCCACACCCATGGACTGAATGGAATTAATGCATCACTGAGGCAGTGGTGGACTCAAATTTGGGAACTAATCAAGAGAAACATCCATTTAGTACAAGTACCAGACAGTATACGCTCACTTTGGGTGGTGCTCTTCATGAGGCATCAATATTTCACATGGGGCCTTATGGCTTAATCATGGACAAAATGACTTGTTAAATGAAGCGTGTGCTGCCTTCTTAGTGCGAATTAATCAACAGAGGATTTGTTTTTTCTTCTTCCTGAGGAGAACAACTTCAGGTTTTTACTGTGATCTGAAAATACTTCCATGTGTCCGTTAACGGCTTTTGTGGCGTCATGTGTTCGTAGCGTACTTCAGTGTCTTGGAAGACTTTTCTTTTCAGTTTTAAATTTACAAAATGATAAAAGTCAGTTTTAACAGTTATCTGCCATGTAACTATAAATATACCAATGCTGTTATATACTGTAGTTGTTTCCAGTGATATTCTTTAAGCAATACATGCCGGTAAATTTAGAAAGGAAGCAGGATAAGCTTGAAGTTTTGACTGGAAGCAGAGTGAGTTTCTGTAAATGTAGAACAAGGCAACAAAAACACTGGAGTTTAAATGAATTAGGAGACGTTAACCAAACCAGAACAGAGCATGGGGACAACATTTCAACTTTAAGCTCGTAGAAGAACAAATAAAGAAGTGAAACCTCGCAAACTTTACATTTCTGTGCAGCTGAAATCATGTCGATGAGCCCAAAGCACCACGGAAGCTACGAAACTGTATTTTCACAAAAGCAAGACCGCGCTAGCTCAAACAAAAACAATAATAATCAGATGACACTACAGAAAGAAACGGCGCTCACATTCATAAATCGTGTGGTTTGTGTTTGGTGACGTGAAGTGAAACACTAAATAGAGAATGACGGCGTGGGGTCATTCCGGATGATGATGCTTCTTGCTTCAGAGGCACAATGAATGACGTCTACAGGGATATATCGTCGGGATGGTTCGTTTATCTACATGTGGTGCTGCCATCGCAAGATCGTTTGTTTTTATAATTCAATGGCTTCCAGGAGCAGAAGATAAATAACTGGAATACGATAAGATTAATAGATAATAATCATAATAAGAAGGGTTTGGTTCACCTCGTTAGCTTCACAGATGGCCGCTGCCACACCAGGCTTCAGTGTGAGCTGTGGCGCTTGTTTTGTCCGTCTTGGAGCGCCAGGTGGGTGGAGTTAGTCACTAGACCGCAGCGTCCAGGTGGATTGGTTGGTTAGGATGCTCTCATTCAACCAAATTCTCATTCGTCGGACAATTTCCAGGATTAATCCGTCATTTTACGTTACAAATCCAGAAAAAACTACTAGGAGGAGGTTGGGGTGGATGGATGAGTCGGCATAGGTTCCTTCCCTGACCTTAAAAGATAATTACCTCCACCAAGGAGGTTATGTTTTTGCAGGCGTTAGTTAGTTAGTTTGTTTGTTTGTGTTCAAAATAACTCAAAAACTCATGGACGGATTTGGATGAAATGTTCAGGAAATGTGTGAAATGGGACAACGAAGAAATGATGAAATGTTGGGACTGATCCGGATCACCGTCTGGATCCAGGAATTTATTTTAATGTAAGTGTAACCAGGTGGACAATTAAATGGGGTTTACTCTAAAAGCCACCAGAGGGCACTCTTGTTTTTGGGGTAACCTCCTCTGACCACGTGACATTTTGGGTCTCCACGCGACAGACAGCGACAGTGACGGAGTTCTCTTTCCTTCCTGAGCGACATACGCACGGTTGGGCCGGCATTCTTATCTCTGGTTGTCTAAGAAGCTGGGAGGCTGTTAGGAGCTGCCGCGCTAGAGGCCGCGCCTGTTCATTAGGTCGGATGGGGTGAAGGCTACATAGTTGGTAGGACATTTGAACTATATGTAATTACATTTGTATCTGTAACGTTCCATAGAAAATATGTGAACTGGGAGATTGTGTTGGGGGTGGACTGAAGCTCCTTGGTGGAGGTATGAGCTCTGAATGGATGGGTCAGCATGGGTTCCTCTCAACTATGACTGCCACTATTCCCTAATTTTAAAAGATAATTATGGATAATTTAAAACACACTGAGTGCTTACGGTGCTTCCTTATCCGATTTTACTTTGTCTTTAATTCCGTCGGGTAGGTAGGTTGTAGGGTCCAGGTCCATGTTCTCATTTAACCAGATGTTCATTGGTCAGACAATCACCGGAGTTACTTCTATAAGGACAAAAGCGCTCCATCGATATCTTTCCAGGGTTTGTTTATTTTTTCTGGGTGGGATGTTAAGTTTAAGTGCAGCATGATGTTATAAACTCACAATAAAACTGTTCAGGGAGGAGGTCGGGGTGGATGGATGGGTCCTTCTCTGAGTTTAGAAGGTAGTGTCGGATTATTTCAGCCGTCTGTATTCCCCATTAATGAACTGAAAGCATTTATGCATCTAGCGTCAACTTCGTAGTTAATGTCTTCAGTCTGACTGAAAGGAAACAAACATTAGCCGTCTAGACATTTTGCTTCAGCACACCTCATTGCGGTTTGGGGACCACAGGATCTCGTCTCTGCTTTTTGCAGATGACGTGGTCCTGTTGGCTCCATCGAACCTGGACCTCCAGCGTATACTGGGGCGGTTTGCAGTCGAGTGTGAAGCGACTGAGATGAGGATCAGCACCTCCAAATCCGAGGCCGTGGTTCTCAACCTGAAAAAGGTGGCTTGCCTTCTCCTGGTCGGCGGAGAGTCCCCGCCTCAAGTGGAGGAGTTTAAGTATCTCGGGGTCTTGTTCACGAGTGAGGGGATGATGGACCGTGAGGTTGACAGGAGGATCGGTGCAGTCGTGTGGTCGCTGTACCGGTCCGTCGTGGTGAAGAAGGAGCTAAGCCAAAAGGCGAGGCTCTGTATTTACCGGTCAACCTACGTTCCGACTCTCATGAGCTTTGGGTCATGACCGAAAGAACCAGATCCCGGATACAAGCAGCTAAAATGAGTTTCCTCCATAGGGTGGCTGAGCGCTCCCTTAGAGATCGGGTAAGGAGGAGCTCGGAGTAGAGCCACTACTTCTCCACATTGAGAGGGGTCAGCTGAGGTGGCTTGGACATCTGTTCTGGATGCCTCCTGGACACCTCCCTGGGGAGGTGTTCCTGGCATGTCCCACCAGGAGGAGGCCTCGGGGTAGACCTAGGACACCCTGGAGGGACTATGTCTCTCGGCTGGCCTGGGAACGCCTCGGGGTCCCACCGGAAGGGCTGGAGGAGGTGTCTGGGTCGAGGGAAGTCTGGGCTTAGACTGCTGCCTCCATGACCTGGCCCCGGATAAGTGGAAGATAATGGATGGATGGATGATGGATGGATGGATGATGGATGGATGGATGGATGGATGGATGGATGGACGGATGGACGGACACCTCATTGCTCATCATCTAAACTCTACAGCTACAGTCACATGTTTCCGTTGAAGCCTGGTGTGGACGCCACTCTGTAAAACATACCCCGAAGGTGCTTGAACATGCTATAACTGTGTGATATTAATCATAATTGTAATAATAATTCTTGTGTGTAGATATAGTTGGTTGTCAGATATTACATTCAGTATCAGTGTCGTCCTACGTCTAAGGTAGAAAAAGCAGTTTAGGCTTAAATGTGATCATCGGTAAAGCTTTTCTTATTCGCAGTATGTGGTCAGTTGTGGCTTTGTTGTGTTTTTAATCACTTCAGTTACCTTCAATAACCCTCCCCGGTTCGTCTGACTGGACATTCGAGTTGCTCCCAGTGCAGCCGTGAACCACACAGCAAAATTCTGGAGTCGCTTTTAATGAAAATTAAAATATTAATCAGTGTAAAGATGCTCAACTGGACGTCCGTAGGGTTTGGAGGATTTAAGGCTGGGTTGTGCTTCAGGATCTCTGATTGTGACGTTAACGATCTGAACAGTGGCCACATTTATCGCAGCAGATGAGTAATATGTGGCTGAATGCTCCTTTAATTCCTCTGTTGTGTGCCTTACTTAATTAGCATTAGAATCGCTTAATTCTTGAATCGGTTTACTGCTGGATGACTGGACAGGCTTGTCAAAACACAACCATTTTAATTGCAGTTTCTTTTTTAGCTGAATTTGACTTTTTGTGGAGCAGGGAAAGCAGAATTGATTATTAGAAAATGAACTTTGGCTGCAGCAGTTGTGGAGTTTACAAGCTCGCTGTACCTAAATACAGATTTTTTGGGTGGTTTTATGAATCCACTGAGCCGCTACAGAACATATTAATATGTCTGTGTGGGTTCATACAGGCCATGCTGATCCTCAGTTCTTCAGTAGGAGGCAACAGGACTTCTTTTGTGGTCAGCGACACCATTATCAGGTACTTACAATGCGGTCCTGAGGTCCCTCCCCAGGCAGTTTTATAAACACCTTGAGTCAAGTCAGTCGGGGGGTTGGAATAAACAACAGGATCACGGGTTATAACCAAGGAAGCCTCTTAGATTAGAGGTGGAATGTCTAAGAAAGAAGTCCAGTTGTCTTCTACTGGAGCGCTAAGGGTTAGCATGACAAAATGTGCGTAAATAAACACGAAATGACAGCAAAATAAAACGAAAAGCCGTCCCAGTACCCTCGCTTGTGAGTTAATATGCGATGTAAGAACCAAGCTCAGGCGACTTGTGGTGATAAAAACCAACCACCAGGCCTTAGAGCTGCAATCCAAAGGGGGTTAGAGGATTATTACAACTAGCAAAGATATAGGTTGAAAGTTGAATTTAAGAGATATCATTCAAGAGAAATCCTGTCAAGAAGAACCATCTGTGGAGGTACTTGTGTGTTTCCTTCGCAGTGAGTTGATTTTTAAGAAGAAATGTGCATCAAATACAAGTGAAGGTACTGGGACAGACCCAACGCTGATGTCTTGTTAGTTCCTAATTTCAGCCACTGTTTTGCTTCTGTGAGTTTTCAAGCGATGCTCAGCAGAGTCGGTGAAAGCAAAGAGTCGGTCTATATCCCTGAATTCATGTGCCAGCAGAGCAGCAGAGATTTAGTGTTTCGGATTTTTCGCCGTTTTCCTCTTTTTCGAGCGGAGAGTCTGAATGCATAAAGTGGTGACGCGAAAGAGCACGGTGGTGTGAGGACAAAACGACGAGGCCGGCCGGCCCGACGACTCGCAGCACTACGAGACGAAAATGGTGAAACACGACTGCCAGCAACTAACCAGTGTTTTGGTACCCGAACCCCTCCTTCTCTTCTCGCCTTCATTCACACGGACACACACTCAGCGAACGACACGAAGAGACAGGAGACTTTTGGTTCCAGTATCAGCCTCCAACCGTCACCCCTAGGATGGTGCATCATCATGCAAACCATGCAAGAAACAATGAAAATGTATTCATATAAAAAATAAGTGTTACAAAATGGCATAGCAAGTATATGTAATCCATTCAATCTCTTTTTCCGTTTCCTGATATCCTGAACTTTGCAGTGTCTACACTAAAAATCGCATGCGTCACATGCAGTGCGGTTGGCTTTGCAGCGATAAAGCTTTGGGTGTATATAGTATGTATATTCATGTTCTTTTTTATGTCAGCTAAGTTTTTGCGAAGAGTGCGCTGTACAGAGTTTTACTTTACAAACGGTCTGCTTTCCCTTTTTTCCGGGCAGTCTCAGTGCCATGGCTCTGTCTGGACCGCGGTCGGTTGATGAGACTTGCGGCCTCCGAAGGTCGGTGACCTCCCTCGCGACCTTGCAGCATCGAGGCGGATAAGAGCCGCCTTTCCCCCCAAAGGTTCGGTCCGGAGGTTTGGCTTTGACCCAGTGATTTGGGCTTAGAGGCATGGGTTGGATTTAAGGTCTGAGTCGTAGATTTAACAGACGAACATGCTTCCTCTCAGGGTGGCGTGTTCCAGACGGCGTCACCGAATCCCTCCCCGGTGGAAGAGAGCGGCATCGGCCCCCCGCTGGGCGTGAAGGGGTCCGTGTCCGTGTCCGTCTCGCCCTCCGCCAGGTAGCTCGGCCTGGGTCTCGTCCAGCTGGCGTCCCCGGTCGCCACCCCGGCCCCCATCGACAGGCCGCCCCCTTCCTCGCCCTCTCGCTCCCCGGAGATGCTGAAGCCGCTGGGCGAGCGCTCCAGCTCCTCGTGGTTCACCGACAGCATAGAGAGCGGCGAGTCGCCCCCCCGCCCCCCTGTGGTCCTGCCCAGCCCCACCGACAGATCCTGCAGCGAGCTGATGGGCAACACTGTGGGACGCTCGGTGTAGGTGGGGATGGCGCCTGGAGCTTGGTGGAAGCGTGACGGCGGCGGCGGTGGCGGCGGTGGTTGATGGTCCGGAGGTACCGGGCCTCCTCCGGCCAGACCCGGAGCCTCCCTGCCTCCCCGTCCTCTGCCGTAAAACGGGTTCCCCTTGCTGACAGGCACCTGGAACGACATGTGCGGGAACGCCTCAGCGTAGTTGAAGAAAACCCGTCGGATCCCACCGTTCCCCGTAGGATCGCAGGTCTCCAGGGTCATCTGGGCGCCGCCGGCAGAGTCCACCTGTAGGTGCTCAGTGTGCTGGATGTGCATGTCCACCAGGAAGTCCAACTTCTTCTCCATGTCCTCCACCTGAGACGTTTATAAAAGCAGAACAGACTGATGTTTCATGTTGCTTTCAAATGTGGTCAATGTGTCGGAACAGATGAACATTTAAAATCTGAATTAAGCAAGTACTACAACTGTGCTACACTCTGAAAAACATGTATTATTCTCCTATCAGGCATTCGAGTAATCAGAAGTGATTCAAATCAATGACCTGTGAAATGCAGTTTGAACAAAGGTGCAATCAAGACGTTCCAAGACTGCGTTTAAAAAGCAAGAACTGTACCTTATTTAAATTGAGCCCCTCCAAAGTAGTTTTTGTGCTGTAATCGCTGCTCCCAGTGCTCCTGCCGCACTTATAACTAGGGATGCACGATAATGCCAATTTCAACCGATACGATAATCGATAATTTTATGTTTCTTGCAGCTGATAACCGATAATGTCAACCGATTGGGTTCATGCCGCGGTGTCGGGGGGGTGGGGGCATGACGGAGCAGGGGTGACACCGGAGCGACACCAGAGTTGGCAGGTCCACGTACTAGAACCACGGCGGGGTTCTTAGAGCCTTGGCGACGCTCGGCAGCGCTCGGTGGCGTACAACAGCCACAACAGCCTCGGCAACGCTCGGCAACGCCCCCCAGCAGCGGCGCGCACGCCTATTTGAATATCAAAATTATTATCTCAATACCACCAATATTCAGATATTCCAATATTCAGGACCAGTCCTAGTGAAACGACTTCTTCAGACACGGTAAACAAAGTCCACACTGGTCAGTGCCACGCCATGCTGCTTGTTTTTCTCTGCCCGCGCAGTCTGATGACATCACACACATGCGACAGTACCATCAGGGAGGGGAGGGGTTGAGGAGCCAGGTATGAGGACAAACCACAACACACAGACCAAAGGAAAAACCAGGATTCTGAGTCTTTATTATTATCGGGTCGTTTTTTTATTATTGGAATTATCGGTTTGACGTCATAATTGCCTAAATTAACCAATAATTATCGGACGCTGATATTATTGTGCATCCCTACTTATAACCTATGCATATGTATATATAGAACTTATAACACTCTGGAAGTCCAGTCATATAAGTGCATTAAATATCACCTGGATCTTGTCCAGTGTGTCTAAAAAGCGACACCTAAACTTGAATTTTGTACGGTTTGGTTGCAGATTAGTTTAGGTACAGTAGGTTGCTCCTGCTAAAGGCAACAGCGCAACTCGATGTTGACAGTTCGGCCATTGGGGAGAAACTCACGCTGCACAATCCCGTGAATGTCAGTCATCCAGTGAAGATCTTCAACGTTGAGGTTTGGTCGGTTTGACGCAGATTTGGATGTTTGATTCTAGCTCGAGTGTTGCGGCGTGTTGCAGAAGCTCTGGGATCAGGGTATCACTGCACAAAGACTTTTAAATCAGGTTTTGCTTTTTAAAGGTGCAGAACTCTTTGATTACACCCGTTGACCGCTGTCAGATAAAGTCCTTCTTTGTTGAGGCGTATTTCAGACGTGCTGTGTTGACGGTGACATAATGAACTTGCATGTTTAGTTGTGATGCTCACCTGTCTCTCCACCCTCACAAATCTACCCATCATGCTTTGGTCTTCGGCATCTGGCATGGAGGCGGCTTTGGCTAGGTAGGACTCATGC
Organism: Dascyllus trimaculatus; assembly: GCA_024666655.1. Taxonomy (NCBI): domain Eukaryota; kingdom Metazoa; phylum Chordata; class Actinopteri; family Pomacentridae; genus Dascyllus; species Dascyllus trimaculatus. The sequence goes on from CM045454.1 coordinate 1,858,132, forward strand.
CTGGAACAAAGGGACACTGAGTAGATGTGGACTGCACAGACATTCAGTAGAGGTCAGTTAATAAACATCAGCTGAGCAGCTTTAGATAGCTGGAAATATTATGGAACTTTCTTAGTCTTGTGCATTGATTGTGTTTGGGAACAGCGTGACGGTACCTGGGCGACTGATTGGACGGGTAGGAAAAAGGCGTTTTCTGAGTTTTCTTGTGTTTGGGGGTGAGGGGGGGTCCAGGTGCAAGAATCATGTCGATCCTTAAAGGAAGACCAACAGCATCAGCGTGAGGAAGACGAACTGATATTTGATTGGCTCATATAAACCGTCTTGTTGGAGCCGCTCACCTTGTCTGGAGGTATTTGATTCTACAGAGCATGTCCAGGTGTCCGGCAGAGTACTGCTCGATCACATCTTTGACATCGTAAGGCCTCAGAGTTTCCTTAAACCGCTTCTTGTTCAGGAGGAATTGCATGATCCTGTGAGACAGACACCTTGAATTCAACACTTAAACATTCGTTGATGAGGCTCTGCAGAGCGACGCTGTGGAGACCTTCTGTACTTACCAACATCGTTTGTGCACGTTTAGTAATCAGACGTTTCACACAACAATCACACAGATCCACATATTGTAGGTGCTCTAGACTGAAGCATTTAACTTGCTTAACATGATCAGCTTGTCAGAATAATCATCCATCCATCACATCGATTTAAAGCCACTTATCCTGGTCTGGTTTTGTCACAGCAGCAGACTGAGGCCTTGTCCACAGGCAGCCGGGTGTCTCACAAACGAAGATATGTTTCTACCATTTGTCCTGTCGTCCACATGAAGACGCAGATTCACGGCATTAAAAACGATCCTTTTAAAAACCAAAGTGAAGATTTGTGAATTCTCCGTTTGTGCGTCTGCATGTGGACGTCAATAACCAGAGTTCTGCGTTTTCCAAACGTCACTGCCTGCGACTAAACATGTTCTTACGTCACATATGTGACCTGTGTTTGCATTGGGAAACAGTATCAATGCCCTCACAAAGTTTTTGACGCTGTTTCTTGTACAGGCGCTTTTTTCTTGCTTGTTTTTACGAGCCTGATAAATACAAAATCAAAGACCGTGACGTCGCCCGGCAAGGCGCAGCCGAGGCCCCACCCTGGAGCCAGGCCTGGGGTCGGGGCTCGTATGGGAGCACCTGGCGGCCGAGCCTTTGCCCACGGGGCTCGAGAGGCACCTGGCTGCAGACCTCCACTGTGAGAACAGGAAGTAACATGTAAAATAAAAAAAAGAAAAGGACATTTAAAGCGTCCAGTCCAGTAGGTGGCGGTGACGCATGTGAAGCTGGTTTGCTAACCGCTAATTAAATCAAAAGAAGAAGCAGCCGTTTAACGCCAGTGTTTGTGGCTGTTTCTCAGTATGTGTCTACGGTACGACCATGATGTGACACAACATTTAGTTTTCAGATTATTTGAGGCGATAAAGTGGTTGTATAAACATCAAATCTGTGGTCAGTTTATCAGATAAATTGACTCCAGTGATGTTGGAGATGTGAGTGTCCCCGTTAGACAGCTACTACCAGGCGGTCAGCGCTCACAGCTCCCCGCTGACAGCAGCCTTAGCTCGGATAGACTTTCTGAAATCTGCCGCTGGCTCTGACGGTTCTGTAGCAGGATAGAAGTAGTTTTACGGGAATCTAACGGTCACACTTTTGTTATTTAATGTCCCCGGTCGCCGACTTTGTCATTATATTAGTAATTACTGTGTTGTCTTCATCACCTGTAGCACGTCTTTGTTCTATTCTTATGACTGTAACTGTGCATTAAAAATAACATTTAAGGATTTTTCTGTTAGCAGGAATAAAACTCACAATGGGGCTCATTCTCAAAATAATCACAAGTTTAAGGATATTCGGTTTTACAACAACCTGGCTACATGTGGACGAGGTCTAATACAAATGTTGTAACAACCCTGCTGGACCAGTCTACATCAACGGTGCATCAAATACCAGAGAAGAAGTGTTGGAACATTCGTCTGTTTGCACAATTAAAGGGTAAATTTGTATTTTCATACTGGAAGAAGGATGCAGGAGGAACCCTGCTTGTACAAGAACATTCTGTGGACTTCAAATTCTAACAAGCATCAATGGGTTTTCTATGTAAACATGAAAATACAGTTTTAATCTGCATCTCAGTAGGATTTTGAAAAAAATCAGCTCGACCGACCTAAAACACAGGTTGCACATGGATGAGATGGCAAAATGTAGAGGAAAGAATTAGCAAAATGTCCATATTAGTGTGGACAAAGTTTGACCACATGTTCCCAGCTATGGTATGTTATGTAGTGGGTCCGTGTACGTCGCGGCCATTCGTTTTCTTATTTTGAGATTTCAAAATAAAAACGAAAAATAAACCGTTTCCCTTTTTTTTCAGTGATAATACAAAATGAAAAACGGGCCCTAATCCATTATCCATTATCTGTTATCCAATTTAATTAGATGTGTTTGTAAATGGAAATTAAAATTAAAATACACCCGTGGAAAACTTATTTCTCTATTTCCTGTTGGTTTTGGCTCCGTGACCCGTCTGACTTCTGAAGAGGAAGGATCTGGTATCTAAAGCTCCAGTGTTAGCTCACTGTTAGCAGACCTTGCTGTGTGCCGTGGCCTGATGAAGACCCACTGTGGGGTCCAAACGTTGCTTGGCTCACATTGTTCACTATTTCACAGTGGACTTTTCACCAGCGTGGGGTTTATTTGTCCCTTTGGAGGGACCTTGTGGTGCTGCTAGCTCTGCCGCTAGCGCTAAATCGCTAGCGTTCGGCTGCTTTTCGGGACATTTTTTAGGAGGTTTGGAGGTTTTCTGTTCCTTTAGCTTTGTTTTTTGGTTTCCTGACGTGTCCTTAGGGTGGGGGTCTTCTGCCTGGAGTTGTCGTTTTATCTGCGGGGTGTTTTTTGGGGTTTTGTTGGTGTTTTCCGCCGTACATTAGTGTAGCGGGGCATTCATTATTTTTGAGGGATTTTTATTTTATTACCAGGGTTAAAAATCATTTAGTTAGCATAGGCTGGGTCCAAAACAAACAGGAAATAGAGAAATAAGTTTTCCACGGGTGTATTTTAATTTTAAATTCCATTTACAAACACATCTAATTAAATCAGATAACAGATAATGGATAATGAATTAGGGCCGTTTTCTGTTTTTCATTTTGTATTATCACTGAAAAAAACGGGAAACGGTTTATTTTTGGTTTTTATTTTGAAATCTCAAAATAGAAAACGAATGGCCGCGACGTACACGGACCAAAATCGCTCCTGAAGGTAACCAGGAGACACCTCCTCTGGATCCTTTAGACACCAGAGTCTTCCACTCTGGATCTGTAAACGTGAACCCGGATCACTTTGACCACTGCTGACGTCACTTTTTTGGTCCCAACTCTGTGTCTGAGGGTTGAAACCGACTGTAACCGGCCGACAAACCGAGAGCTTCACCTTGCTCTGACTCGTGAACAAAACCCAACAGTTCCTTTAACTGGGGCGGCGACCCATTTACGACCCGGTGTAATTGAACCCCAGCCCACCGCCATCACAGCTGACTGCAAACCAACCAGTGTGTGTGAAACTCTGTCTGCTCGTACTAAAAGGAAACGTCCTGCAGAAATCCTCTGACTTTGCTTGTATCTGGGATCAAACCCGACATCTCTGGGCTCTTTGAAAGGCTCCCGACCCTCAGACCTCCCTGCCACCCACCGAGCTCCTTCCTTTGTCCCGCAGAGCTCCTTCTTTCAGCCGAGTCTTGGGCCCTGAAACTGAAACCCTCCGGGTCAGAGCATCCCATTCAGAAACCCATTCAACCCCGACATAATGGAGTGGAAGGAAGCAGCACTTTCACAGGGTTAATCACTCATCTCGCCGGCTCCTCACGCTAGATTGGATTCCTGCATTATGTCAGCTGTGTGGCCTATAGATTTACCAGCACCCTGTCAGCATGTGTGGGTTTACGTCGCTCGCTCTGTTGTGGTCCTGCAGCGTGAGGTCATATCGAACAGACGCCCTTTGAGGATACTTTCATGTCGACTATTGAGCCCGTCAGATGATTTGTCTTGTTTGCTGACTCTCTGATCATTTCTTTCCTGGTAAACTAGTGCTGCCATCTTTTTCTGGCTAACCTGTTCATTACAACACGTTATCTTTCACTGCTGGTGCCACAGTTATTTTAAATACAAAGATCATTCTGACTTTTGTGCAATAATTTCCCCTTTACACTCGCGGGTTGAAACCTTGTAAAGCAGTGGTTCCCAACTGGTGGGTCGGGACCCAAAAGTGGGTCGCAAAGCCATTTTTAGAGGGTCGCAGAAGCAAAAAAAGTAGTGGTATAAAGTCTTTTATTTTAAAGACACAGTTTGCTTTCAATGGCAGGATATTTAGTGGTGACACCAGTAGTTGCCCACTATTAACCTCTAGATTTGACTCTGCCAGCTTATTGGAGAAATTAATGCTAAAATGTCCCAAAAATACAAGAAAATGTGCTCAGAATCTGTCAAAATGGGACAAAATATGCCCAAAACTTGGCAAAAGCATCCAAATATACCAAAATGAGCTAATAATAAGCCAAATTTTTCATAAGTTGTATCAAAATGCATTGAGACTCCACCCAAATACACCTTAATTTGTTAACAGGAACAGCAAACTTCAACAATCTGGGTCGCGACTGTAATTAATAGAACCATAGTGGGTCCTGAGGCTGGACCAGCTGAGAACCACTGTTATAAAGTGCATTTTGGGTAAACTATCACCACCTGGGTTGTCAAAACCAGTTACAGGTATGAAATATTGCTGTTCCATTGGGTCTTTAAAGGACCACTGACGGCCAGATGCTCACCTGACGGCCCTGATGACCAGTTTCAGCGTTGGGATCATCTCCTCCAGGAGGATGTCTGGGGGGAAACCCCGCTCCTCTAAGGCTGGATCAGCCAGAGCTCCGGCATCTGAAACACCAGAACACCGATGTAAGATCTGAGCATTGGGAAACAGAACTTAGCAACCCTTTTCATTTGAGCTGAACATGTCCGTCCCTTTATTTTACAGCATGCAACCTTTGGATTTGTTGGGTTCTCCATGTAAACCATTTTCTGATTAACCTTGTTTTATTTCGTACGGCAATTTGATATATAAAATACCGTAGGGTTGGTTTTATCTTTGAGATTTAAACTTGTTCGGACCAGGAGCTTCAGTGAAAAGCAACTCCCCCTCTTGTTTTCGGTTCCTGAAGAAGTTTCAGCTCCATCAAAGAAGCTTCTTCATCAACCGAGCATCTACACACTTATACTTGTTGGGTAATCTCCGCTACAGAAAGCCCTTTGGCTCCATGTCCGGTACCTTCGGAGCTCTGGCGGAGCGTGTAGGCCTTCATGCGGAAGGCGGTGCGAAAACGTTCCCGGTTACTGAAGCCGGCGGGTTTGGGCTCCTTGGACGGACTCTCCTCGATGGACTCGGCGTTACCGGTGAGCTTCTTCCCCGACCCGACCGATGGCCTGGCGTTGGGAAGGCGGACTCGCTCCAGTAAGCTCATTTTTTGGCTGCAGTGGGACAGAAGGAAAAACATTCAGTACGTAGCAGCAGAGTTGAACCAAAGACCAACATATCTTCCTTCTTGTACATGTTCTGTTCTAATGCTGGAAATGACTGTTTTATCATGACGATAAAGGCGACAGAGGCTTTCCACTGGAGGGCTGTTGGAAGATACAGCATCTTTCTCCAGCTGATGAGCGGAGTTGTTTGGAAAACGCAAAGTTTCTAGAGGCGGTACAAAAGTAGAGTCTAGTTTTATATAGTTAAACATCTACTCCATGTGGACAGAACGGTTCAAACGGTTGAACATGTTGATTCCAGTTTTACTCAGCCAAGAATCCAAGAAATTCAACTTTTGTTTTCGTCTTTTTTATGATTTACGGAGACATTTCTGAGTTCTCTCTCCTTCCTCATGGTTGTTCTGTTTCCACAGAGGTGCACGACTTTAGATTGCAGAGGAAAATGAGCCCACAGTTACCCCCTTTCCCACCAAGAAGAACCAGGTCCTAGTTCCTAGTTGGTTCAGATCTGGTTCCTCCTAAGAACCTGTTTCCATTGGCAAGGAGCCCAGTTGGATCCATTGGGTCACCATAAAACCACTACGCTAGCATCCATTACATAGCAGTTAAACAAAAGCAGTAAGTTGATGATAATATCTATGTTTATCTCTATAGATGGTCTTAAGGCTGATTGTGAGGCGGAGGTCCTCCTGTTGCCTGGACACATCCGTGATCACGCTACTGGTGGGACACAACTGTAGCGGATTTCAGGTCAACAGTTTGTGGTAAACTTCCGTGTGTCCCGGGAGTCATTCCAATACATGTGTGATGGGACCAGGGACGTCCTGGAGAACAAGGACACTAATTAGCGCTTGTGTGTCCCTTTCCACCGTTGATGGTTGGTCACCATAACCCCGCCCCCAGCCCCTGACGTACTCGGTGCTTAGCTCTGGACCAGCAAAGAGTTGGTGCTTGCTGAGCTCCAGTTTTTAGAACCTGGAGTCGGTGCTTAGGAGGTGGAAACACAAAGAAGTGGAGCTAAGTCAGGATCTGGCTCCGAACTAGACCTGGAACCAGCTCAGTGGAAAAGGGGTCTGAGAAGAAAAATGAGACAGGAGCAAAAAAAAATTCCTAGAAACTATAAGGAGTTCAGACAGTTTAGCAAAGTTTGGTTGGTTTGCAGGTCAAAGACATCATTCAGGTTGACGCTGGATGTTCTTTGAAGCTGTTCAAACTTTTTAAAACACCTTTTCCCACCAGCACTAAGTTTCAATATCAAGTTAAAACTTGAAACACAGCCTCTGAAATCCTGCTGAAACCTCAGTAACGGGCCAGCTTTGGGTCTGGAAGTTCTGTCTGAGCAGAAACTATTTCTGGAGGCGTTTTTTTTTCCCGCACGACGTCTTGAGTCGGGCTCTCAGAGAAGTTCTCCTCGGTCTGCTGCCTCAGCGTAACAATGCCGCCCCGCTGGCAGGAGGAAGCCTCAAAGAGCTGCGAGGAGATCGCTCTCCTTTATTGTGCGACGGCTGACAATATTTGGCAGCACAAAGACAAGAGCTCCCTGGGTAAAATAAGACTCCTGTGTGCCTTGGAAGAGGCAGAGAGGAGGGTAACCGGAGCCGAGAGCAGCCCGAACAAGGCCTCTGAAACGTGGAGCGTTCTCAGCGACTTTGCTCCCACAGCAGACACACAATATGAGCCTCTATGTGGCCTCGGGGCGCTGAGAGGCTGCAGAATGGGAAGCTTTAAAGGAGGAGGAATCTCTTTCTGGCCGCTCCTCGGCCGAATAAAGAGCAGAAAATGGGATGTGATTATCCCGCGGATCTGTGTAAACGAGGCAGCACAACAGGAAAACATAATGCCGCTTATCTCCTGCAGCTTCCCAAGACGCAGTCACTGGAGCTGCACAGGAGATAATTCCAGTAAATTACAACCTGGGTTCTGTCTTTGAGGGTTTGATGCATCATTTAAAGCGACTGAACCACTTTGTTTGGAGGTTAAACAGAAAGAGAGCCAACAAGAAAACTACTGCAGCAGGTGAGGAGGGTCTGGACTGATTATCTCTTCTAGACATGTTTGATTCACCTGGTTCAAGTCACTGCTCATGTTTCTTTACTTTTCATGGCATCACCATTTTCCCAGACTTTGAGTTCAGTGTTATTATTATTATTCAAAATAATGATCAAAACTCATGTTTAGAGTCAAACTAAGGAAGAGATTTATTACTCCTTTGTGCACACTGTCCAAAAACTAACAAATTAACCCCCTGAAAGACATTTTCTACTTTAAAAATCACCAAAATTATAGCATTTATCAGAGCGAAAAACTGTAAAAACAGAAAAAATTGTCAGATTTTCAGCTTCCCAACCATCCCTGGATGCATCCTGTGTGATGTTCGGTCGCATCAGGAAAATTAACCAAACATAACTTTAAGATTTCAATTAAATCACTTCGTCCTACATCTCATTCAAAAATACACCAAAAATAAATCTTCAGCTCTAAAGAGAGTTGGTGAAAAACAAAAAATTCTGAGCTCCTCGTCGCAACTGAGAAGCCACAATCGACTCGGCTGCGACTGACAGTCCCATCGCAAAAATTCAGAGAGTTTCCAGGTTGAACTGCAGGCCGTGTTTCAAGGAGAATCCAACCCAGTGGATCGATGGATAAATGCAGCACGGCTCAGAAACAGAGAACAGAGGAGGAGGTAGTTGGAGATACATCCAGGATGGTGGAACATCTAGTAGTTGGAGATACATCCAGGATGGTGGAACATCTAGTAGTTGGAGATACATCCAGGATGGTGGAACAACATGGAAACAGTTCAGTATCTGTCGTATGCGGAGATAAAATGATCGCAAAAAATGCAAAGTTACCACAATAAAATAAATGTGATGTGGCTCAAAAACGGTACGCAGAGGAGCAGAGCGGAGTGAAAAGGTTTTTAGAGGCTGGAAACGTGGAAGTAGATGTTTCAAAGAGGCACAAAACGACACAGAAAGGGATGAAAACAAAGTGGAAAACGACAAAAACGAGACAAGAAATGACCTCAAGGAGACAAAACCTGGAAAAAAACGCAAAAATATCACAATAAAAAAATGTAGCATGGCTCAGAAACAGGGAGCAGAGTGCTTTGTTTAGACGCTTAAAGTAGATTAAAGTTATTAAAATCAATCCAGCTTATACGATTCACAAATAAACAGATCTGCAGTTTTGCATTCTACGGTTGGAACCTCGTCGGAGGTCATTAACCACCTCAGAAGTCTTTGTCATGGTGCCCGTTGCTGGCTAAACTCCCACAATGCTCTCTGCTTCCAACATGAACTGTAGTCTGAGTGACGCCTCCTCTGGTCTCTACAGTATTAAACAGGAAGAGGCTCCACCTGGTGGAACAACCAGGAACTACAGCTGATCTATGATACATTTACTGACATCATGGAGAGAAAACAGGTTTAATACATCTGTTGGAGCCTCAGTACATCCTCTAGTACTACATTTACCCTCTAATACTACATTTACCCTCTAATACTACATTTACCCTCTAATACTACATTTACCCTCTAGTACTACATTTACCCTCTAGTACTACATTTACCCTCTAGTACTACATTTACCCTCTAGTACTACATTACATACCCTCTAATACTACCCTCTATACTACATTTACCCTCTAGTACTACATTTACCCTCTAATACTACATTTACCCTCTAGTACTACATTTACCATCTAGTACTACATTTACCCTCTAGTACTACATTTACCCTCTAGTACTACATTTACCCTCTAGTACTGCATTTACCCTCCAGTACTACATTTACCATCTAGTACTACATTTACCCTCTAATACTACATTTACCATCTAGTACTACATTTACCCTCTAGTACTACATTTACCCTCTAGTACTGCATTTACCCTCTAGTACTACATTTACCCTCTAATACTACATTTATCCTCTAGTACTACATTTACCCTCTAGTACTACATTTACCCTCTAGTACTACATTTACCCTCTAATACTACATTTACCATCTAGTACTACATTCAGGTTGAACTGCAGGCAGTGTTTCAAGGATACCAAAACGCTGGATCATTAAAATAAATGCAGCATGGTGGAACATCGTCCTACAGCTGACAAGATCGTAAATTAGATTTAATAATTCATTTAATTTTCCCAACCAAAGAGAACGTCACTCATGATAGGTTCGAGCACCGTCCGAAAGCTGAAAATCTGATGTTTTTTTCTGTTTTTGTCGCTTCTGTCTCTGATAAATGGTGTAATTTTGGCGACTTTTTTAAAACAGAAGATTATACATGCTTTATAAACAGATGTTTCAAGCAAAATAAGTAATAACACAATGAAAAACATTAAGATGAGTAAAATAAAATGACTCATTATGCAAAATGGTCTCAGCTACAGTGTTGTATTAGTATATATAACATTATTGGAATATTATTAGTGATCATGTGGGTTTGTCTGGTTCAACTTCTACTGTTTGGTAGCTCGTGGTCTCACAGTCGCAGCACAACACTCTTCTCCGAGTGTTGAATGGACCACACGGAACCGGCAGATGAAAGGTCCGGCGTCGCTCACACACACACACACACACACACACACACACAAACACTCAGCAAGATCGGCTTATCGGCCTCTTGTCGGACATCGTTGTACTTCCTGGCCGCCGTCCACCCCTTCGCTCAGAGCAACAAGATAATGTCACGCCGCTAATTTCCCAGCCGCTGATCCTGCGAGGCACTTCAGGGCTGCCTCTCTGCTTCCTCAGACTCCCTCTCTGCCATTATTCACTCAGTTTTCTCCGCTATCTCCGAGCTAAACGGGATTAGCAGCGGATTAGGGGTTTTTTTGTCTGTGTTTTTAATTTATTTCTCTTTTATCCTAAAAAGGAAAACTGTTTCCTGGTAGCGGAGTGGAAGCAGATATCTGAAGACCTGAGCAAATTCAAAAAATAAGTGTGCAACATAAATACTAATTAATACTACATCAAAACCTTGACCTCATTGTCGGAGGTCATTAACCACCACTGAAGTCTTTGTCATGGTGCCCGTTGCTAGCTAAACTCCCACAATGCTCTCTGCTTCCAACATGAACTGTAGTCTGAGTGACGCCTCCTCTGGTCTCTACAGTATTAAACAGGAAGAGGCTCCACCTGGTGGAACAACCAGGAACTACAGCTGATCTATGATACATTTACTGACATCATGGAGAGAAAACAGGTTTAATACATCTGTTGGAGCCTCAGTACATCCTCTAGTACTACATTTACCCTCTAGTACTACATGTACCCTCTAGTACTACATTTACCCTCTAGTACTACATTTACCCTCTAGTACTACATTTACCCTCTAGTACTACATTTACCCTCTAGTACTACATTTACCCTCTAGTACTACATTTACCATCTAGTACTACATTTACCCTCTAGTACTACATTTACCCTCTAGTACTACATTTACCCTCTAGTACTACATTTACCATCTAGTACTACATTTACCATCTAGTACTACATTTACCCTCTAGTACTACATTTACCCTCTAGTACTACATTTACCCTCTAGTACTACATTTACCATCTAGTACTACATTTACCATCTAGTACTACATTTACCCTCTAGTACTACATTTACCATCTAGTACTACATTTACCCTCTAGTACTACATTTACCCTCTAATATTACATTCACCCTGTAGTACTACATTTACCCTCTAGTACTACATTTACCCTCTAGTACTACATTTACCATCTAGTACTACATTTACCCTCTAGTACTACATTTACCCTCTAGTACTACATTTACCCTCTAGTACTACATTTACCCTTTAGTACTACATTTACCCTCCAGTACTACATTTACCCTCCAGTACTACATTTACCCTCTAGTACTACATTTACCCTCTAGTACTACATTTACCCTCTAAAACTACATTTACCCTCTAATACTACATTTACCCTCTAGTACTACATTTACCCTCTAGTACTACATTTACCCTCTAATACTACATTTATCCTCTAGTACTACATTTACCCTCTAGTACTACATTTACCATCTAGTACTACATTTACCCTCTAGTACTACATGTACCCTCTAGTACTACATTTACCCTCTAATACTACATTTACCATCTAGTACTACTTTTACCCTCTAATACTACATTTACCCTCTGGTACTACATTTATCCTCTAATACTACATTTACCCTCTAGTACTACATTTATCCTCTAATACTACATTTACCATCTAGTACTACTTTTACCCTCTAATACTACATTTACCATCTAGTACTACATCTACCCTCTAGTACTACATGTACCCTCTAGTACTACATTTACCCTCTAATACTACATCTACCCTCTAGTACTACATTTACCCTCTAGTACTACATCTACCCTCTAATACTACATTTAGACCAGATGAATCCTCGTTGAGACGTTTTACGACTCGTTTTGATGTAGAGTCTCGTTATCGTCGCTCTGCGTGACGGAGGAGGAAGAGGAGCCATCAAACCCCAGAGAGGCTCCTAATGACTGGATCTAAACCTCCGTTCATAATTGAAACATAACTAATGGACTCTCTAATAGGCCTCTATAAAAATCTCCGGGCTTAAACGTCGGCGGGACGAGTGGGCGTTCAGCGCCGCGCGTTTAAGCCCGGAGATTTATTCCAATTATTCCAGGAAGCTATTTAAAGGCTCTGGGCGGGTGTTCGTTCATTAAATCATCTCAGGGGGCTTCTGGGGGCTCGGCTCGGTGAGATTTACCGCAGGAAGTGGGGACCTACCTGGCCATGACCTCCAACGTCTCCTTCCTTTGAACACACAGAGACAACAGAAGTCACATATTTACAGAGCAAACAGAGTCGATGATTAAAAACACACCTTAAATCAAGGAGCTGAGGTCTGACTCCAACATGAAGGGCTACTCTGGTTTATCCTACAGGTCACTAAGAGCTACTTTTAGCCCCAGGATGCTTTGTGAATGCGGGCCCTGGTCTACGGGTATGATTCTGACTCTCGATTTGGGTGCGAGAGGTCCCGGGTTCAAATCCCAGGTGAGGTTTTTTATGGGGTGTCCCAACGGTTAAGCCCCTGGGCTACTGATCAGAAAGTCAGGGGATCGAACCCCAATGCGGCCACTGTTGGGCCCTTGAGCAAGGCCCTTAACCCTTCCTGCTCCAGGGGTCTTACCATGGCTGAAAAATGAATTCGAGATAATGAAGCTTTGGTCTTCTTCTAATTATAGGAGGCAGCTTTTCCATTTAGACCGAACTTGTCTTAAGCCTCGTGTCATCGTGCTCAGGTGGAGGAGTGAGCTACTTGCCTGAAACAGGGAAGAGAGATGACAGTTTCGTAAAATCTCCATGTGGCAATGAGGTCTTCCCTGATTGGATTGGTGGAATAGTATCGCCAGGCAGACTGGAGACGAGAACCCAGAGGCAGAGAACACGGTGAAGACAATCGTAGACCTGAGAGTTGTAGAAGCGTTCGAGGACGTCGGGCGGCGTCACTCACCTGGATGAGTCCGGCTGCCGGATGTCTTCGCTTCTCAAAGTGCTTCTGTCTGTGCTGCTCCTGGACCTTCAGAGCCAAACCAGAACCCAGAATCCCCTGCAGGCAAGAGGAACACAACGTCATCTCAAGCTAGACTTCGTAAGGGTTCATTGCTCCGTGAGTTCCCACGATAAAGGCCTCTGGTAGGGGATCATTTGGTGCCACGCTGTTCCTGCACTGACCTGTACGAAAGGTGCTATAGAATAAAGTTTAACAGCGTTCTGTCATTTGTGGCCGTTTGCTGCTATTTTACTTGACGTTTTTGCCCATTTCATTTGTGGATTTTGAGGTTGGGGTTGGCGACGGTCCTCCAACTCTACAGGAGATGTTTCAGTTGAAGGGTTAGCACTGATTGGAGACTCTGCTAACTCATCTGTACATGCATGTTTGATTGTTGTGCTTGATAAATAAATATAGATCAGGTAAAAGTCCCTGGTAAGTTAAATTACAGCAGGACAGGTGTGTGTTTAGCAGGTTTTTTGAATTGGTCGACACAGTCTTGGAACTTTCTGATCGCACCTCGTGGATAAGGAACACATAGCAAGTGAGTTCGGGGTTGGTGTTGTCGAACCAAATTGAAAACTTCCAATTGGGTTTTGGGAATTCTGACTTCCCGGGTCAAGAGGAAACACTAAGTGGAGATAATCTGAGCCCTGAATAATATTCAAAGACTATCACGTATGGTAAACTCAGCTACTTCCTCTTGAGCTCGTTGGCCCACGTGAGATGCTACACGGCACGCTATTGGCTGATGGATGGGAGGCGACCAACCAGAGCGCTGCGTTCTGTATCCTGGGCTCTGATTGGCTCCGTAGCATCAGCCTCCTCCGTCTCCCGTGTACAGCAGCGTTTCAGCGTCTGGCCTTGTCCGTTTCACATGGACGTCTGGTCGCTGTGCGTAGTGTTGGGTTTATTTCAGCCCTACGATGTCGCCCAAACGTTCTGGAAGGCTTCTGGAACCGAACCCAAGTTGGTACTTTGTGGATTTGCGCCTATCGCGGGGGGTTCTGGAACCAAACCCCCTCCATAGACGAGGGACCACTGTACAGTCTTGGAACTTTCTGATCACACCTTGCAGCAAACTGATGTACGTTGGGGTTGGTGAGTTTGAACTTTTGCGAGTTGGAAATGTGACTGTAGGGGGTATTACAGATGAAACTACCAATTGGGAATTTGGAAATTCCGACTTTCCAGGCAAACATGAAGCACTGACTGGAGATAATCTGCCCCCTTGACTTTCTCATAACTCTACTAAACAACCTGTAAATGCATACCTTGTTGGGTTTTTTTGCTAATTTGCACATTGACACATAAATAAACCTTACGTGAAAGTCTTTAGGAAGCTGATGCAGTCTTGAAATGTTTGGATCGCACTTCGTAGGTAATGAATGTATGGAAAAAGCACAACAAGCGAGTTCGGGTTTGGTGTTGTTGAACCAAAATGAAAACTTCCAACTGGATTTTGGAACTTTCGACTACCCAGACAAACAGGAAGCACTAACTGGAGATAATCTGCCCCCTTAGTTTCCCATAACTCCACTAAATAATCTGTAAATTTATATTTTGTTGTTGTTTGTTCCATAATTTGTTCATTCTTGGCTTGACAAATAAATACATCTCAATAAAAGTCTTTGATGAGTTGAAAACAACAGTACAGATGTGTGATTAGCAGTGATTTAAATGGTTTTTGAATTGGTCGACACAGTCTTGGAACTTTCTGATCGCACCTCGTAGCTGATGGATGTATGGGAACACCATAACAAGCGAGTTAAGGGTTGGTGTTGTCGAACCAAACTGAAAACTTCCATTGGCATTTTGGAGATTTTGACCCTTCAGTTCCCAGTTTTCTAAAAAGTCTCACCTCTTCAGCAGTTCAGGACTTACTAACTTCATATGTACGAATATACTGTGTGTCCAGGACTTTACTCACTGCAGGCAAAGCGAAGAAGGAAACTCCGATGAGAGCGAAGGTGCCGGCTAACAGCCTCCCAGCCCAGGTCTTTGGGGTTTTGTCGCCATAGCCAATGGTGGTCAATGTGATCTGCAGAACAGACGATAAACAGAAGTCACTTTAAATTCATCTCGGCGTCCTTGTTCTCGGCAGTAACATGTGAAGCTCTGCTCGGCGGCCTCGGTATCGATCCACCGAGGGGCAGTTCGGCGTTTCCAGGGTCAGAAAAAGCAGCAGCCGGTGTGAAGGACGCTCGGCCGGCAGATGCTCGCTGTCACAGAACTTGAACTTTCGGCCTTTTCGGTTGAAGGACGGCGGCTTTAATGAGGCCGGACTGCTGGAAAAAAAACGGCCTCAGAGCTTCCCCGAGCCGAGGACTCCATTAAAGGACACAACTCTGCAAGCTACTGGCGCCTTTTTATGGCTCGTCCTCCAGAACGGGGGAAAAAAAAGAGACTTTGAAGCCGCGGATGTTCCCAGCAGCACCTGAAGGCAGCACGGAATTAGCGGCTGAGAGCTGGTAATGATTTGTTGGCAGGAGCCCCGGATCTGGATCGAAGCCAAAACTTTATCGGTTGATGATTTGTTCAGGCGCAATCTGTCCAAACGGAGCTCCCGCCAAAATCTGCTCTCGACTCCGAAGATATTCAACGAACAAAGAGACGAATAAAGTTTGGATTCGAGACCTTTCGTCGTCCTGAAACAACAAAGCGGATTCTAAAGTATTTGTTCTAAGTGCAGTTTGTCTTTCTGGGGAGATAATATTGGATCTAAGGACCGAAACTGGCAGGTGTTTAGGGACAAACACTGTTCATCATGTTGATTCTTCTGCAGAACTGGGCGTCAAGCATCATCAAACTTAATGTGTTTGCAGGTACGACACACTTAAGTTAAATTCTAGAGTCAACAGTGTGGTTTGAACCTGCAGCTTAAACTTATTTATCACCGTAAACCAACCATCTCAATAGGACTTTTGCACAAAATACATATACTATCAAGAATTATCGATTTTAAAGCTGCAGAATTGTCATTAATTGTCTTTTTTGCACATTTAATTCCTTTAAATCAGGCTCTGTAACTTCACTGCTGTTTATTTTATACAAAAAGGTTAACGTGCATCATAATTAATCCTCATTTATTTACTCGGAATATCTCATTTAGCTCATTTGCACGCGTGTTTTTCATCTTTTATTGTGTTAAATGTGTAGATCATGCGACTAATACTAGCCCAGTCTCTTGAAATGATGTTCATATCTAACAAAACTGCATCCTCAGTGATGTTTTGAAAGGAACGCATCTTCTACGCTTCAAATCAACGCATCTCTGTCGTTTATTTTGCTGCTTCACCGGACAAGCAATGATGCATCTGATGGGGGCGGGACTTGTCGTCGTGGCAACCCTAAACATGGAGGAAACTCTTCAGACATGTTGCAGAAGTGTCACATTTTAACCCAAACTGCGACGTCTGCTTACGCCTTTTTATTTTCCTTAATCTAAATGTGTCTTGATGCTAATTCTTTTCTACTTGCAGGACTTTTCCTTGCAGCAGTAGATCTTAATAGTTCTTCACATATAAATGTCGTGTGGAACCGACATGCAGCAGGTCAGATCAGGTCTCTTGGTTCTGGCGGAGCTGCTTCAGGGCCTCTATCGTACGTACCAGCCCCCACCACAGGGCGTCGGCGTAGGTGTCGAAGTCCTGCGGTTTGGGCTGAGCCGTGGGGTTCTCGTGGTCGGACACATTCATGGAGACGTCGTCTTTCTCCACCAGGTAGACGAGGAAGGAGGCCAGGATCAGGGACAGGAAGCCGATGTACCAGGCGGTGATCAGCTCCTGCAGAAACACCAGAGTGTAGATTTACTATTACTATTGCTAGTTTATCGCATAAATCAGATTATACCAGAACCGCTACTACTGAGATAATGCAGGTGTTCCTTCCTACCTTACTGTGAGCGTAGATGGCCGAACCCAGCAGCTTCCAGGTTCCTCCTCTGCGGTCCATCCGCAGCATCCGCAGGATCTGCAGGAACCGGAGGCTGCGCAGCGACGTGGCCAACACGTTGCCTTGGTTACGCACCGCCACCACCGGCACCGAAGCGATCAGCACAAAGATGTCTGAGGACGGAAAGTTTCATCAAAGATCCTCAACGAAAAGCTTCAGTCAAACCTTTAGTGAGTCCGAGCCAACAGGCTGAGGAAGACGACTGATGAAGAACAGTGATGTGGATGTTTTCATGCACCTGATGATTCCACCTCCTTACCCAGAATACACTTGATGATTCCACCTCCTTACCTAAATGCTCTTGATGATTCCATCTCCTTACCTAAATACACCTGATGATTCCACCTCCTTACCTAAATACACCTGATGATTCCACCTCCTTACCTAAATACACCTGATGATTCCACCTCCTTACCTAAATACACTTGATGATTCCACCTCCTTACCTAGAATACACTTGATGATTCCACCTCCTTACCTAAATACACCTGATGATTCCACCTCCTTACCTAAACACACTTGATGATTCCACCTCCTTACCTAAAACACACCTGATGATTCCACCTCCATACTTAAATACACTTGATGATTCTACCTCCTTACCTAAATACTCTTGATGATTCCACCTCCTTACCTAAATACTCTTGATGATTCCACCTCCTTACAGAAATACACTTGATGATTCCACCTCCTTACCTAAAATACACTTGATGATTCTACCTCCTTACCTAAATACTCTTGATGATTCCACCTCCTTACCTAAATACTCTTGATGATTCCACCTCCTTACTTAAATACACTTGATGATTCCACCTCCTTACTTAAATACACTTGATGATTCCACCTCCTTACATAAAATACACTTGATGATTCCACCTCCTTACCTAAATACACTTGATGATTCCACCTCCTTACCTAAATACACTTGATGATTCCACCTCCTTACCTAAATACTCTTGATGATTCCACCTCCTTACTTAAATACACTTGATGATTCCACCTCCTTACATAAATACACTTGATGATTCCACCTCCTTACCTAAAATACACTTGATGATTCCACCTCCTTACTTAAACACACTTGATGATTCCACCTCCTTACTTAATTACACTTGATGATTCCACCTCCTTACTTAAATACACTTGATGATTCCATCTCCTTACCTAGAATACACCTGATGATTCCACCTCCTTACTTAAATACACTTGGTGATTCCACCTCCTTACTTAAATAAACTTGATGATTCCATCTCCTTACCTAAATACACTTGATGATTCTACCTCCTTACCTAAACACACTTGATGATTCCACCTCCTTACAGAAATACACTTGATGATTCCACTTCCTTACCTAAACACACTTGATGATTCCACCTCCTTACTTAAATACACTTGATGATTCCACCTCCTTACTTAAATACACTTGATGATTCCACCTCCTTACCTAAATACTCTCTATGATTCCACTTCCTTACCTAAACACACTTGATGATTCCACCTCCTTACCTAAAGTACACTTGATGATTCCACCTCCTTACCTAAATACTCTGTATGATTCCACTTCCTTACCTAAATACACCTGATGATTCCACCTCCTTACATAAATACTCTCTATGATTCCACTTCCTTACCTAAATACACCTGATGATTCCACCTCCTTACCTAAATACACTTGATGATTCCACCTCCTTACCTAAATACACCTGAT
The DNA here is from genome assembly GCA_024666655.1 of Dascyllus trimaculatus. Taxonomy (NCBI): domain Eukaryota; kingdom Metazoa; phylum Chordata; class Actinopteri; family Pomacentridae; genus Dascyllus; species Dascyllus trimaculatus. Next base: position 1,876,901 of record CM045454.1, read on the forward strand.
GATTCCACCTCCTTACAGAAATACACTTGATGATTCCACCTCCTTACCTAAAGTACACTTGATGATTCCACCTCCTTACCTAAATACACCTGATGATTCCACCTCCTTACCTAGAATACACTTGATGATTCCACCTCCTTACCTAGAATACACCTGATGATTCCACCTCCTTACCTAAATACACTTGATGATTCCACCTCCTTACCTAGAATACTCTTGGTGATTCCACCTCCTTACCTAAATACACCTGATGATTCCACCTCCTTACCTAGAATACACTTGATGATTCCACCTCCTTACCTAGAATACACCTGATGATTCCACCTCCTTACCTAAATACACTTGATGATTCCACCTCCTTACCTAGAATACTCTTGGTGATTCCACCTCCTTACCTAAATACACTTGATGATTCCACCTCCTTACCTAGAATACTCTTGATGATTCCACCTCCTTACCTAAATACACTTGATGATTCCACCTCCTTACCTAAATACACCTGATGATTCCACCTCCTTACCTAAATACACCTGATGATTCCACCTCCTTACCTAAATACACCTGATGATTCCACCTCCTTACCTAGAATACACTTGATGATTCCACCGCCTTACCTAAATACACTTGATGATTCCACCTCCTTACCTAAGTACACTTGATGATTCCACCTCCTTACCTAAATACACTTGATGATTCCACCTCCTTACCTAGAATACACTTGATGATTCCACCTCCTTACCTAAGTACACTTGATGATTCCACCTCCTTACCTAAATACACTTGATGATTCCACCTCCTTACCTAAATACACCTGATGATTCCACCTCCTTACATAAATACTCTCTATGATTCCACTTCCTTACTTAGAATACACTTGATGATTCCACCTCCTTACCTAAACACACCTGATGATTCCACCTCCTTACCTAGAATACACTTGATGATTCCACCTCCTTACCTAGAATACACAGAGGTTTGCGGGCGAACTTCAGCCTCCCCCTCCATCCTTTGTATCGGCAGCAGCAACCCGCCGCCCAGATCCTCAGAGCGAACTCTGCTCCGAAGATGAAGATGGCGAAGGTTTCCTGCAGGAGAACACCATGAAATCATCCATTCACATAGTGTAGATAAGCAAAACTACTTTTTACACTAAATATAGGCTTTAATGTCCTAAACTTGGCTTGGTTCCACCTCATATTTTAGAGTTAATGTCCATCTGTTGCATCCAACCCTTAACACGATTATTAAAATATAGAGTAACAGTGAGAAATACAACATTTAAAGTTTAGTTTCGTCCAACATGAACTCAGCACAGTTCAGAATTTCAGGGTGAGACTATGGGAGGTTTCAAAGTGGGAATTTTTACACCTAAAAATTAGAATTTAAATATATTTTCTACTCACGCGTTTTGTTTTTTTACTCACATGTTTTATAACTCTGTGGTGTCTTGGTTCTTAATGAATAAATAAAACTTAACATTTTAATTTTTTTTTCCGGTTGATTGTAGATCTATTATTTTTATTGAATTTTCTTTTATTACTTCAGGGTTATATAAACACTAACTTATCATTCACTGTTGCTGAATTAAAGTTATTTTTTTGTTTTTAAAAAGACTTCTGTCATATATTATTAACATTTTTAAAAATTATTATTATTTATTTTTTGCATCTGATGTGGGCATTGTTTGTGCCAGTTTCTGTCCATTTATATTATAATAAACTAAATGATAAATTTTCTTAAAAATATATTTAAGTTTTTATTATATTTTATTTTATTTACAATTTTATTCCAATTATTGGAATTATTGTGGACTTTTTAAAAAATCAGTTTAACGTTTGTATTAACCACTTTTTATTAATTTTTTTAAAATTATTTTTTTTATTATTTCTTACTGTTTCATATTTATATAATTTTGGAACTTATTTTGAGTTTTCCAATTTTTTTTAATCTAATTTATTTATTTATTTTAAATGTTAACTCACTCCTTCACCCTGGATGTATTTTTCTTTTTTTGCTGCATAATTTCCTGTTTCTGTTTGTTTATATTTAAACTAATAAACGGTAAATTGGAAAAAAAGCATATTATTAACTTTAAAAAATACATTTTACAATTTTTAATCATATTATTTTGCATTATTTGACTGCACGCTTTTTTAATCCACATTTGATAATTTTTCTGGATTATTTTCATTTTCTTAAAAACATTTTTTTGTAAACTTTGAGCTGCATTAATACCAAATATGTTTTCTGATTTTCTAAAATAAATGTCTATAAAATGACGCCCAGGACAGAAAAAGGGTTCATGTTTGTTGAAACGTTGCAGGTTTAAGGGTGAACATCACAGCTGAACCGTCCAGATCTTCAGAGGGAATGAAGTGATGCTAAAACCAGTGGCTCCCAGTACTCTCACCAGTATGACCAGCCAGTGCGCCGACGTCTTCTCGTGCTCCCTGAACGTGGTCAGGATGGCCAGAATCAAACATCCCAGGACGATGAGGAACCTGAGGGGAAACAGAGCAGCAGCAGGTCAGCGGAGAGGAAGAAACGCTGCACAGTGATGAAAGCAGCCGAGTCCGGCCACAGGAGGGCGCCACATCCCTCCATAAATAAGACATGAGCTGCAGAGGAGCAACCAAAACACTGCATGTGAGGCTTCTTCAGCGTTTATCCAGTGTGGTGGCAACTGTAAACACAAAGATCCATTCTGAGGGTTTATTTAAGGCCTTCAGGAGGAAAACTCCAGTAAGAACAATGGTTCCCAGTTGGGTTAGAATGAAGTCGAAGGATTATAAAGAAGGGAAAGAATCGAATAAAACATGCAGGCTGTTGAATTTGTGGAGAAACACTGAGTAGCAGATTATTTACTAAACTGGAAAATGATTTTAAGGTAAATTATTAAGATTTTAGATGTAAAACATGTTTTTTTTCTTTCATTTCGATGCTGTGTAGCTCATATAATGATTCCTTCTTCCTCAGAATCAGCTGGTTCTTCATCTACTGTCATTTTATTGAAGGCGGGTCCAGATTTGCTGCGTTTTGATTCACAAAAAAAGCTCCTAGCTCCAGTTATAAATGGTTTAAAATCAGAGGGAACCATCATTAGTCACCGTTTAACACTTTATTACTCTATAAACTGAAAACACTTTGGGTACCAGTGGATCGAACGATAAAAACCATCACATTAGGTTTTTATCAGAACTGTATCTGTGATTGTTTTACTGGGGAAATTCACCACTGGAGGCAGAAGAAGACCAACAAACAACTACATTATCAGATATTTCAGCTGCAGTTTGTTTAAAGTGGCCTTTTAATACGACTGGAAACTGGAAGTTACTTTGATCAACAGACAGAAAGTCATACTTAAGAGAAAATGGCAGTAAAGTTCAATGACTAACACCTGAGTTACAGCAACAAGAAGTAGCCCTTTTCCACCAAGAAGAACCAGGTCCTAGTTCTGGTTCTTAGTTGGTTCTAATCTGGTTCCTCCATTGTCAAGGAGTCCAGTTGGATCCATTGGGTCACCGTAAAACCACTACGCTAGCATCCATTACATAGCAGTTAAACAAAAGCAGTAAGTTGATGATAATATCTATGTTTATCTCTATAGATGGTCTTAAGGCTGATTGTGAGGCGGAGGTCCTCCTGTTGCCTGGACACATCCGTGATCACGCTACTGGTGGGACACAACTGTAGCGGATTTCAGGTCAACAGTTTGTGCTAAACTTCCAGGAGTCATTCCAATACATGTGTGATGGGACCAGGGACGTCCTGGAGAACAAGGACACTAATTAGCGCTTGTGTGTCCCTTTCCACCGTTGATGGTTGGTCACCATAACCCCGCCCCCAGCCCCTGACGTACTCGGTGCTTAGCTCTGGACCAGCAAAGAGTTGGTGCTTGCTGAGCTCCAGTTTATAGAACCTGGAGTCGGTGCTTAGGTGGTGGAAACACAAAGAAGTGGAGCTAAGTCAGGCTCTGGCTCTGGACTAGACCTGGAACCAGCTCAGTGGAAAAGAGGTGAAGGTAAACGTCACACTTCAAAACAAACCGGACAAGACCCCAAACATTAGTTAAGAAGCTCAACGAGGACCCGAAGAAGTAGTTTACTACATGAAGCAAGAACCAAGAGCTTTCTCACAGCTGCAAATCAGACCATTTGAGAAGTAAAGACTAGAAGACCAGAATGAAACAGTCAAATGCTTCAACCCTATAAAACCCTCTTGGAGCCAACAGAGGACGTCTTTTATCAGCCAAAACATGTCGAAAGAGTCACCTCTGAAGGTCTCGAGCAGAAAGGCTGCATCCCTTCCACGACCTCCTGACCTTCTTCTCCAGAACTTTACATAAAAGACTGAACTGAACAGTTTTAAAATCAGGATCAGTGGAGCGACAAGCAAGAATCTGGACTTAATAATCCAACAAACTCGGTCTCGAGGGCCACTGTTGAAGAGAACACCTGGAAATCCTGTTTGTATTAGAAGTTTGCTGTCACGTGTAACGAAACCTCACGATTTATACGCATGTTTAAACCGTTTATTACCATTTCAGGAACCGTATGAGGGAAAAATAGATGTTTGATCCAATTTTAATCACCAGGAACTCAGATTTGTCATCGTTATAGATGTTTAACAACCAAATCTGCATGTTTCAGACTTTATTCTTAAGTCTAAAGGTATTTCTTCTTGCTTGGACAGTGACTGTAAACTGAATTTCGCTCCAAGACTTTTTATATTAAAGATCAGGAAGGCAACATTCTGTGTTAATTATTGGTTCATCTTTACATTTTTGCTTTTGTTACTGGCAAAACGATGGTGTCAGCTCTGCCTCTTTGTTCCTGAACCAACAGATCTCTGATATTATCGCCCTAACAGCTCCCAAAGCTGCACAACTGTCATTTCTTTCTGTTTAACGGTTGAATTTAGAAATCAGAATCAGCTTGTTGACTCCAAAGCGGCTCTAAATTCATCAAAGCTCCATTACAGCTAATTAAAATGTTCACATTCACTCCTGCTGTCGCCTCATGTGTTGTCCTTGTACGTTAAAGTGTTGTTGAGTCGTTGTGTGGCAGCGTACGTCTTCGTTTTTGATCCGTAGGCCAGTTAAATCAGAGTCTGATTGATCAGTATAATCAGATACGACACGTTTTTAAATAGAAAATATTCATAATTAAGGTTTCTGTGGTGCCTTTTCAACCTCAAGCAATGCATAACTGCCACTTTCACTGTATTAATAATCCTGTATTCTTCTTCTGCGCTCTGCTAAGCCAAATATTCACTTTCCAACTTTCTCTTTTAGGAACCTGAACAATCCACTCGAGCTCCTTTTTCCTCACCCAAACATCTACATTTAGTCTGACTGAGCTGGTGTTGATTCCACGCATGCAAACGGCCGTTATTTCCGGAGTTAACCAACCGGCGATGATGTATGGAACCGACCAACCAACCGGCCGCGACGCTGAGGATTAACGTTTACCCAGAGCTGCGTGTCCAAATTCTCCACCGTCGGCTCCTGGAAAAACTGATCTGACCGTCGACGGTGTCTGAGGCGAGACTCGGAACCCGATTCCTGTCCGATACCGAGCTCAGCGACGCCTTAGAACGCATTTACGCCGGGAGAAAAAGGTGCTGAGAGGTGATTCCTGGAAGTTTTAATCTGATTTGATGCTTGTTTTTCATGCTGGAAGCCGCCGTTTGCTGCAGAACGACACGAAACCAGCTGCTGTCTGGTTTATTAAAGGTTCTGCTTGCATAACTACAAGAACAGCTGCATTAAAACAACCGTCTCATTGTATTAAATGCAATATTTCAATCCTAATTACTGACAAAACATAACTGATTCCAGGTTACATTGGGATGAACTTGTAATGAAAATGTACGTTCAGTCTGCACGGATCTAAAATATCATTGTAATGTGATTAAAACTGACTTAATTTAGCTTTTTAACTTGAGTTTCAGTTTAAATATTTTCACAAACGTTTGATTTGTTGAATTTATCCGTCAAAAACGCATAATTCTTGACAAAAACGCAACAAAACTGAGCGTCAAGAGGCTGAAATCTGAGAACTTAGACTTGCTTTTCCTTAAAAAGTCCCTCAAACCAATTAATAAATCATCAGAAACACTTCCAGGCTAACTAATCGATCAGTCGCTGCAGCTTGTGGAGTGGATACCATTGGTCACGTTGGTGCTATGTGGTTGATCAGACTTAGACGCCCAAATAAACATCGTCCCACAACAAACACACTCCCTCATGCTGATGGAAATCCTAAAATGCACCCCACCACATGGAAACAACATCAACCAATCAGGAACATGTGGAGGAACATGACAATGGTCCAACATGTTGATGTGACCTCCAGACTTCCTACAGCCCATTCTGATCAAGCATCAACAGGATGCAGTGGAACCAGTTGGATTGAAACAAGCCAGAGGATCCAGTGGTTCCAGAACCCCAATGGTTCAGAGCATGTTGGACCACATAAGGGGGGCCAACACAGTTATTCCTGATCTGTGTATGTAAATATGTTGATAGCAGCACTGAGGTTTGCCCGTTTTGCTGAGCGGCAACACGATCCCTCGGCGTCGGTTCAGTCGAGGCTCATGTTTCCCCAACAAACACTGAAAAACAGGAGAGGGAGCCTCTTTACAAAGCGCTGTTTGCTTTTGTCAGATTCAGCAGCGTCGTCGATACTCCCTGTGACGGCCGCCGACTGCTGACTGAGCAGATTCAGGTTCTCTTCTGGCAGCGTCAAACACATTTCCAGTTCCTCTGTCTTCTGTTTTTCTTTACATACATGCTGGGTGTGGCACCAAATTCTGGGCCCTGTACTCTCAACGTCAGTGGGCCCCTGTCCATGCCATATTTATTTAAAATAAAAAAGCATAAATAGGGTTTTAAGCTACAATCAGATCAGATTATATTATATTAATGAGTGGTTCTTTCATTCACCACCTGAACTGATGCACATGTGCGTATTTCCAGTTTATCAGAGTCTTTCATTCATCCTTAACTTGTGTGAAAACGTGAGGAAACAGCTGATCTCGGGAACCTCGGGCTGCTCGGACCTCCACCCTTCCCCTCCTGAACCTGAGTCCTGAATCATTCATGGGATGTTGTGCTGCTGTTAGACGCTGCTGACGTCTCGGAGAAGTTTCTGAAGTGCTGCGCAACCATAACAGCATGAATATTTCACAGCCGAACAGCCCGGAGAGGTTTACATAATTCACCTGGAGGAAGTGATAGTTGAGGCGACTGGTGGACGTCTTGAGTTTTACCAAACCGCCACTGAATTAAATCAGAGCTTTTCTCCTCAAAGTTATCCAGAGGACAGAGGTAATCCTGGAGGAGCGGACCTGATCGATGTTAACTCGATGCGATCCGACCAGATACTGATCTGCAACACAGTCGGAGCTTCCTTCAAATAGTTTGTTCAATAAGCCGCGCATGTCGACGGCCATTAGAGGCGACACATCGGGAGAAATCACAGAGGGGAGCAGCGCCGGTGAAGAAAAACCAAAAACAAAGAGTCCCGTCTGTTTGAACACAGCTTTGACTCCTGCTGAACTTTAACTTTCCGTTTGAGCTCGACAGCGGTTCAACTCTCACGTCTGGAAATCAGAGCCGGTTTGTGTCGACGGGCTCGTTATTATAGCGCAGCAAACCAGAGTCCAGCTGCTGCAGATTAATCCAATTAATTCAGAGTAAAACCAATTTCTCCTTTTGTCCAGAGCTGTGACTGAAGGCCTTAGAGAAGCTGCTGTGGCTGCCAGTGTTTCCAACAAGAAAATAACGCCTCCAGTTTACCTTACCGACGTTCTCTAAATGATCTACTCTACAGACATAATAGAGGCCTTTCCAGTGCAGGAACTTAACAGAGGCTCGACATCAACTAACTCCAGCTCTAAGAGCAAGTAGGAAACAGAACAACGGAGGTTTGTTATGGAGGAGAACGCTGCTGTTCCTCTATTTACAGTTTTAAAGAAGAGATTTGGTAGCTCAATGACACCTTCCTGAATATATAAATTCTTGTATGACAATAAATTAGGGCTGGTCCGAATAGCAACAGCTCTGCTCCGGATATTCGAATCCAGTAATCACCGACTATTCGGTTCATGCTGTGGTGTTGGGGGAGGGGAGGGGGGCACCAGAACGTGACATTGGAGTTGGTCAGTCCGCGCACTAGAACCACAGCGGCATTCTAGAGCATCAGCGGCAATCAGCAGCGTACTACAGCCTTGGCAACGCTCGGCAACACTTGGCCACACTCAGCAACGCTTGGCCACGCTCAGCAACGCTTGGCCAGGCTCGGCCAGGCTCGGCCAGGCTCGGCCACGCTCGGCAACGCTTGGCCAGGCTCGGCCAGGCTCGGCCAGGCTCGGCCACGCTCCACCACACTCGGCCACGCTCGGCAACGCTTGGCCAGGCTCGGCCAGGCTCGGCCACGCTCGGCCAGGCTCGGCCACGCTCCACCACACTCGGCCACGCTCGGCAACGCTCGGCAACGCTTGGCCACGCTCCACCACGCTCGGCAAAGCTCGGCCACACTCTGCAATGCTCGGCAACACTCGGCAACGCTCGGCCACACTCTGCAATGCTCGGCCACGTTCCACCATGCTCGGCCACACTCGGCAACGCTTGGCCACGCTCCACCACGCTCGACAAAGCTCGGCAACACTCTGCAATGCTCGGCAACGCTCGGCCACGCTCGGCAACGCTCGGCCATGCTCGGCCACGCTTTGTAACGCTCCACCACTCTTGGCCACGCTCTGCAACACTCGGCCAAGCTCCACCATGCTTGGCAACGCTCGGCCATGCTCGGCAACGCTCTGCAATGCTTTGCAGCAATCTGCAGAGTCCATCCGCTGCAGATTTGTCCAATTAATTCAGAGTAAAACCAATTTCTCCTTTTGTCCAGAGCTGTGACTGAAGGCCTTAGAGAAGCTGCTGTGGCTGCCAGTGTTTTCTAACAAGAAAATAGCGCCTCCAGTTTGCCGACGTTCTCTAAATGATCTACTCTACAGACATAATAGAGGCCTTTGCAGTGCAGGAACTTAACAGAGGCTCGACATCAACTAACTCCAGCTCTAAGAGCAAGTAGGAAACAGAACAATGGAGGTTTGTTATGGATGAGAGCATCAGCAGGGCAGAAAAATGGCCCCTTGACTTCCTCTCCAAGTTTAATCAATCAGCGCTGAGCCTTGAAGTTCACCCTGAAGTAGGTGCTTTTTTTACCCTGAAGGAGCCTCGACAAGGACGGCTCTAGTGGTCAGAACAGGCATAAAGGTTTGGGGCAACTTAACTTAAAACAATCTGTGGAAAACAACTTTTAAAGGACCAAACCAGTGGACTCAGACTGGAACGAACCAAATGATCCAGACTTGAACCAATAAGGTAGAATGTGAAGGTCATGCATGTCAAAAAATGTACTGTTAATCAGCTGTAGTACCTGGTTGTTCCACCAGGTGGAGCCTCTTACCGTTTAATACTGTAGAGACCAGAGGAGGCGTCACTCAGACTACAGGAAGTTCATGTTAACAAGCAGAGAGCATTGTGGGAGTTTAGCTAGCAACGGGCACCATGACAAGGACTAATGTGGTGGTTAATGACCTCCCACTAGAGCGCAAATGGTGACAAAAAGTCGAACTCTTGTAGGACAGCAATCCAACGACTGCTAAGAAGTACCGCTTTGATAATAAAAGCAATATAATGATCGTTTTTAACAGCTTAAACAACAAAAACTGTCTACCGTTATTCTTTTGTGTTAACTATTAATCAATTAATTGACAGTGCTGCTGACTGTCGGTTAGGAACATCATGCAAAAACTCAAAAATCAACTCATCCAGACTGGAACAAACCAGGTGGGTGGTTTAATTTCTTACTTTTGCCACATAGATTTAAAGAATTCAAACACTGTGTTGTCATATGCAGCAATAAGCAAGTTATCGGTGCGATAAACCTCTTGGTTGCGTCTCTAGCTAGTGTCGTGATAATTGAAATAATATCAGACGAGTATAAAAGAGGGCAGAAAAGTCTGTTCATGTGTAGTAATATACAAAGAAGAGTGCAAAACGGGTATGTGAGGGAAAAAATATGCAAAAAAGCATGAATAAATCTACAAATCTTCATGTTTTATAGGCGTTTCAAGAAGTTTCAGAGGTGAAACAAACTCCTTAAGCACATCATAAATAACGACAAGCACAAATAAATGAATGGATGAATCCTGTTGTTCCTGCAGGGTTTGCAGTCGCACGTCGAGTAATGATGTTCACCAAGTGTCCTGATGTAACCTCCACCACCTCCACCACCATCACCATTAGTCCGTCTGGAATAAAGTGAGACGGAGTGATGCCGCTGCAGCATGCTGGACGAACAAATGAAGCGTGGAATCCAATCTGAGTTGTGATCGGCAATCAACGGTTTCCTCAGAGAGGGAGAGGAAGAAAATTATCTTTCCATTTGTTTTCCCTGAGAGGACGCTCGGTTTGAGGGACTGAACCTGGCGTCTCGGGTGGAATTGGTGAAGGTAATGGAGCTTTTATCAAACAGCTCCTCAACAGCCACAGAAATGCAGTAAAACACATTTTATACTGTGTTTACAGGTCGGTTGTTTTCACCCACACAGACGAGCACAAGTGTCCAACAATAGCAAATCCATAAACTGAGACTGGAACACTGTTTTCTCTGCTGCACTGAGGTCATCCCTGCCCCGGTGTTGTTGTTTTACTCTCATCTTGCCGATATGTTCAACATCAACATGATTGCAACTTGCTCAATACATAAATTAACCACATCTGTAGAAAACCTAACTAGGTCACAGTTGTGTTTCCTTCTAAATGTATTTCTATTCCGGTTAAATCGTCTAAAACAACATTTCTAGAAGACACAGCTTCTCATTTTACCTTTGAGTCGTCGGAACAAGTCCTCAGAAAGCATTGGTGGAGGAAGACTCAGATGTTTTACTGGGAAAATACTCTATTACATGTAAAAGTACAAGTTTGTAAGTATAAACAGGAATATGTACGCCAAGAATTAACAGTATCGTTGCTTGTGCATTAATCTAAAATCCATATTTTTCAACATCAAATCTTTATTTTTATCATTTAATCGGCAGTTAATTGATTTTTTCAGTTTGTACATTTCTCTAAATGGTTGCAAATCTTCCTCATCATTACCCAAAATGGCTTCAGAATACTTGTTTAACCCAACAAACAGTGAAAACCTCAACATTACTAAAAATATGAAGAAGGTATTGAAATAATTAAACATGAAATAATGAAGTATGTTTGCAATTTTGAATTATACATACTAAATAATAGCATGTATAGCATGATATATTATACGTCTAATTGTTCTGGCAGTAGTTGTATTTGCCATCGGAATTGGCAGGTCTGCGAACTACAACCACGGCAGCGTTCTTGAGCCCCGGCGACAATCGGCCACGCTCGGCAACGCTCGGCCAAGCTCAGCTACGCTCGGCAACGCTCGGCCACGCTCAGCAACGCTCAGCCACGCTCGGCAACACTCGGCCAAGCTCCACCATGCTCGGCCACCCTCGGCAACGCTCGGCCATGCTCGGCAACACTCGGCAGCGTCCGGCAACACTCGGCGGCGCCCGGCAGCGCCCGGCGGCGTCACGACTATCCAAATACCACCACAACAAACGAATATTCAGATATTCAAATATTCGGGACCAGCCCTACAATGTGAACTGAATATTTTTGGGATGTGGACAAACACAACATTTGTCATTTTGAGCTTTGAGTAGATCAACTAGTTGATTAATCTGGAAAATAATCACTAGTTTTAGCCCTAATCATGGGCACTTTATACATTTTGTTTTAAAAAGATCTTATATTGTAAAGTTTAATGTAAAATGTCCATTCCAGGTGGCTAATTTCTGTGTTTTATTCCAGTTAGCTTGGGGACAAATGTTTAAAATGATTCATGTCAGCTGAATTTGCGGTTTTTGCATAATATTACACCAAAACTGACAATCTAAGAGGAAAGACAGCCAGTTGAAATAAACTGAAACTACTGTTTAAAGGTAAGGAATGATGGTGGTGAACAGGGAATAAACGACCCATCCGTCCACCCCAACCTCCTCCCTGTAGTTTCAGTGGCTCATGCTACACATTTAGGAGGAAACATCTAAAAGCCATTAAGGAAAACTGACATTTTCTTCAGTTTATACGTCTGGTTAAGCTCATTAATCATGTTTCCGCTGTTATAGCTGTGAAAAATGACCTTTAAAATGACTCCTTCAGTGGTTTTCTGGGGACTGAAACGTGAAGTTGACGTGACTCTTCGGCTAAGAAGCTAAAGTAATTTTTAATTAGCTGATTTGTTTGTCCGGATTGATGTTTTATCTGCTCTTAAAGGTCATGTTATGAGCAAGGCCCACCTGTACTTCTTCCCATTAATCCACTTTCCATCCCCGGAGCCCAGCGGAGGCTCATCCCTGCTGGGCTCCCCACAGCTCAGACCACCCCCGAGGATTCCTAACAACCAATTTGCCGGCGAGATTCAATAAGGAGAGTGCAGACGATGCATTTCTGACAGTTAATTTGCCCGGCGATATGCAAACACTGGTGGGAAAGGACAGCAAGCGGCACGGCGTTAATGACTGCAGTCACAAGGACGAGATGAGAGGCGGTGATCTTTACTCCACCGAGGAAGTTTGGAGGCCGAGGAACATCTCCGAAACAAAGCAGATCGGCCGATTGTTAGCTGCAGTCTGACAGCTGCACTTTTCACTGGAGTGTTACAGAGTTTTAGGAGAGCAGAGGCAGAAAAAATCCAACTGCTTCAGCTCCAAACCGCCTCGAGGCAACATCAGATTCCTATGAAAGTGAAATCCTATTACGCTTCCCCGTCTGTTTGTCGGGTTAATGTAGCAGCGCAGCTTCGGTTCAACCTGAGCGGGTTTGATTTATGCGGTGACCTCAAAGCACATTACAGCTAAATCAATCATAGAAAATGTGACGTTAAGGCACGTTTCCAGCTTCATGAGGAGCCCGTTCACTTAATGCAAAGGACCAGCGGAGGAATAGATTTTCTGAGGTTATAAGCTGCATAATTGGTAGATCTGCAGCGTCTTGGTCGACTGGTCGATTTGTTGATCGATATGCCCTCATGTGACCAAATTCTCATTGGTTTAAGAACCTTTAGTATTACTTTCATAAGGTTAAAATCTCTACATCAACAGCTAAGTCTTCCAGGATTAAACCATTACATTCAGCACCAGGAAAAACAGACTACCAGTGAACACCCGCATGTTTTCACAACTTCGAACTGGCCCAACCTGATGGAGACTTTTAGATCTAACTTAGAATTAGAATTGGAAGCTTTATTGTAGGGATGTAACGGTACACTAAAATCATGGGTCAGTTCGGTATGAAGCCCTCTGGAGTCAATGGACGGGCTGGCGAGTCAAAATGACACGACTGATTCAAGATGATGTAGCAGCAAGACGCCTCTCTGAGTCTCCAAAGTGTGGATTTCTAACTATCAACCAGTCTTTGAATTGTGTTGATCGGCCAAGAAAAACCAGAGTTATGACCAATAATAAACACCATACTTTCTCCACGTTTGCAGCTCCTTACAGCTTTGGTCTGGTCCACTTGTTTTACTCCTTTTTCATACTTTACCAGGAAACTCAAGTGATCCCAGACGGGTGGTTTTAACCACGGCGGAGCATCTTCCAGCTGTTAGCATTAGCATCCCATTAGCATTAGCCATACGTCACAGCAGAATGAACGGTCCGTCACATCCTGTGTTCCCCTGGAAATTCCTACTTGTTTTTAGTCCCGCAATACTGTTTAACTGTGAGACGGAGAATGTCTGACACAACTGTGGGAACTACGAGGTTCACAGTTAAAACTATTCTGTACATCGGCCATTTTTAATAGTCTTAAAATGTTTGTACCGTGGTTCACCTCTGTAGCAAACGGTTTGGTACAGTTTGGAATATTGTTACAGCCCTACTTTATTGTCAGTATAATGCAGTGAAAAACAACAATGCAGCTGAATTTTGAAGGTACTTTCTCAGTAAAATATACGCAAAACAAAAGACATTCTAAAAAAGCTAACAATAGGACACTTTAAAACTTAAACTTACTTAAAGTTGACTGAATGTTTACTCAAAGTCGACTCCAAAATAACTGATGTCAAAGAAGTCATCCGTGTTTCTGCCTTTCATTCGAAGAGACGGACAAAAAGTCGAATGAAAACTCTCCTAACAAGTGCATTCATTTAATTGCGTGAAGCCAGAATCGTGACTCGACCCTGTTTTGTTTAGAAACGTCTCACATTTAAATTCCTGGACTGTTTCTGAAGTGTTTCATTCTGCAGGTAAAGGTCAGAGCCGTCACATAATCCCAGTTTTACTGAGCGAATAGAGACAGTTTGATAAAAACACAAACCCCGTGTTTCCACCTGCTCCTTCCAGACTTCAAAATGTTTCTGAAAACTGATGCTCAGTTCGATTTTTAAGTCTTTCTCATTCGGCTCATAGAAAATCTGACATGCTGCACTTTAAAACCTTGATACCTGAAGAACTAACACAGCAGATGATTGATGTTTTCACCTCCTCTGCTGCCCTGTTTGCTCTGACTCTGCCCTCACGCTGGGCTATCGACGACTTGACAGGTGGATTATTTATCTGTTCATTCGCTTTGAGTTCAGGAATCTGCAGTAGTTTGACCCCGAACCCACCTCTCAGCGCGGACAGGAGGTCATATTTGCACATGATCCCGACAGAAAAGCGTGTTGGTGGTGATGGATTTCACCTCCACCCTCCACCCTCCGTCCTCCCCCGCTGTGGGCGAGGGTGAGGAAGAGGAGGAGGAGGAGGAGGAAGATATTCAGGCTGTGATTTGGGGATTTGCTGATCAGGCAGAACACAGTGTTTGACCAGGAATATCCTGACCCCTGAGGTGGCGACTGATGTGTGGTGTGTGTTCATGTTGCGTTCCTACCTAACAGCGTTGCTACACACTCATCAATGAAACCAACAGAGGTCATATTTTGATTTTTGTTTCCTTAAAATAACAAAAAAAAAAGGTCCCCTGTTGGTAGTTTTAGCTAGATGGGCCCCACTTGGTATAGTAGACGTGTATGTGTGTGTTGTGTGTGTTCGTATGTATGCGTGTGTGTGATCGTGTGTGATCGTGTGTGCATGTGTTCATATGTATGTGAGTGTGTGTGTGTGTGTTTATGGGAGATCCCACAAGCAGCATCAGCAACACGACAGCTGACGGCTTCACTGTCTTATAAACGTGTCGATGTTGAGTCCAGCTGCTGAGCCGCGAATCGCAAGTCTTCACGCTGACGCTCAGTTATTTCCCTGTATCGTTTTTATCTCATCATTTACAGCCAAATATATTTATAGATTATCTTCTGGAGATGGGAAAACAACCCAGTTTTGCTATAATTTGCATTTTCCTAAAGGGTCTGTGTTTGTTACTTCCGCACATCGACTTTATCTGGAAATCTTAAGATCAGATAAAAACCAAATAACTCGCAGAATTAGTCAGACTATTTAATTCTTGTCACAGTTGCAGCAGCATTATATTTCCAGAACTTAATGCAGTTTTGTTTTAGTTGCAGAAATGTAGTATTACCGTGTTGTTCAGGGCGTCTAGTGACCATTTCTGGAGACAGTGATAATAAATCTTATAACCGGTCGCAGCAGTGCAACTTGCAAATATGACCCTTTTCTTTTAAATTATTGTTTTAGTTTTGCAAAACCATCATCATATATATAATAATAATAATAATTTCATTTGTATAGCCCTTTTCAAAACAGAGCTACAAAGTGCTTTACATTAAAAACAACGATAACTAGAAAAGCCCTCAGAGAGCTCAGACCTCCACCAAGCAGCTTCAGTCCACCCCAACATAATCTCCCAATTCACATATTTTGCATAGAACGTTACAGATACAAATGTAATTACAGACAGTTCAAATGTCCTACCGACAATGCGGCCTTCACCCCATCCAACCTAATGAACAGGTGCGGCCTCTAGCGCGGCAGCTCCTAACAGCCTCCCAGCTTCTTAGACAACCGGAGATAAGAATGCCGGCCCAACCGTGCGTATGTCGCTCAGGAAGGAAAGAGAACTCCGTCACTGTCGCTGTCTGTCACGTGGAGACCCAAAATGTCATGTGGTCAGAGGGGGTTACCCCAAAAACAAGAGTGCCCTCTGGTGGCTTTTAGGGTAAACCACATTTAATTGTCCACCTGGTTAAACTTACATTAGAAACATCCTGGATCCAGACGGTGATCCGGATCAGTCCCAGAATGTCATCATTTGTTCCGTGTCCCATTTCACACATTTCCTGATAATTTCGAACACAAACAAACAAACAAACAAACCAATGCCGGCAAAAACATGATTCCTTGGCGGAGATAATTATGGTTAAAACTGTCTAAAAAAGCAGAGTGGTAATGTTGTTTCTGTGTCCCGATCAGCATTTTGGAACTAAAAATACCCAGTTTAAAAGCACGTAGCCTGTTTTTAGATACTAATAGAACAGCAGTTATCATTTCTGATTTCATACAGTAGTTTTTTACTTGTCTGTCTTGCGTAGCGACACACTTGTACAGGTGAGTTTCCTTAAGAACAAAATGCCTCCCAGCCTTAAGTCTTCACGTTTGTTCCACATGAAAACATCCATATCTGACGGCAGAGCAGTCTGGGTTTGACTTCTAATTGGATGTACTCTGTATGTTTACTTGCTCGCTGACTGATGTTTGAACAGTGCTAACGAGCTAATTAGTCAAAGCTAATCTGATTCATTAAAGCCAATTAAGGAACACTTGTTAATTGGGTAGAAAACGCCGCAGCAGCACATCAGAGGGTTTTTCCTGCAGCAGCCGAGGAAGATGACGACGACGATGGCGCTGATTAATCGTCCACCTGCCGGCCGGATGAATCGCTGGAGCTGTGGACGGCGAAGCCCCGCGTCCTTGTGAGGAGCCAATCAAATCGACTCCTGCAGTCCCACCATGAAGTCGTCGGCGGCCTCGTGGGACTGAACTCGGCTGGAAGAGATCAATGGAGCTCTCGTTTAATCTCTCCTTCTGTGTCTGCTCGATAGAGATTTATGGGAGTCCGGCGCTCATCTGTGCGATGGGAACAAGGTCATTCAGCTTAAAACTGTTTCGGTGGCGGATTAGAGTCGTCTTGTTTTAGGTTTCTGGAGAGTGAGGTCAAACTGCGTCGACACACCGTCATTAAAACGTCTTTACAAACTGATTGAAGCTGTAAATATGAGTGTGTGGCTCGAATCTCCAGACCAACTATTCGTCTTTCACAGTGTTCTGGTGTCAACTTGTCAAAAATGATAAACGATGATGTTTCCTTAATGTGTTTTCTATAGAAGTCTTTCAGATTAATGACCTGGACTGTTGCTGCTTTTTATTTCTACGGTCCACAGAATGAAAGAAGTACTGTTTTATCCTCTGGGTTACGACTGCGGTTGTTTGGTTGCATTTATATATGTATATATTGTGTGTTTCCTGCTGTGTGCACGACTGTGTGTTACAGCCTGGTACGGGATTGGCTGCTGGGGGTGACGAGTTGGCGCTTGATTGGCCGCTCTGCTGCGGAACCCGCATATTAGGTGGAAGGAAGACGTCGCCGGGGGAACAGAAGGCCGAACAGGGCAGCTTGGAGTCTGGTAAAGTTTTGTTTAGGCGTTGAGCTGCCACCTTTTGTTAACCCGTTTTCTCCTGTTTGAAGTTAATCAGGGAGGTAAGACCCTGCTGTTGTGTTGTCAGAGTTTGTTTTGTTAAGCAAGTTAACCAGGAGAATAGTTCGGGTTTTTGTTTGTCATTTTGGCCTTCGCTAACGCCAAAGTTATTTAGACACTTTACCACTGTTTGCTTTCAGTCGTTCGTTGTTGCTCACAGTTATATTATTACCTCCACCAAGGAGGTTATGTGATGCCCGGCGTTGGTTTGTTTGTTTGTTTGTTTGTGTGCAAAATAACTCGAAAACTCATGGACGGATTTGGATTAAATGTTCAGGAAATGTGTGAAATGGGACTGATCCGGATCACCGTCTGGATCCAGGATGTTTTTTAATGTAAGTGTAACCGGGTGGACAATTAAATGCGGTTTACTCTAAAAGCCACCAGAGGGCAGTCTTGTTTTTGGGGTAACCCCCTCTGACCACATGACATTTTGGGTCTCCACGCGACAGACAGCGACAGTGACGGAGTTCTCTTTCCTTCCTGAGCGACATACGCACGGTTGGGCCGGCATTCTTATCTCCGGTTGTCTAAGAAGCTGGGAGGCTGTTAGGAGCTGCCGCGCTAGAGGCCGCGCCTGTTCATTAGGTCGGATGGGGTGAAGGCCGCATTGTTGGTAGGACATTTGAACTGTCTGTAATTACATTTGTATCTGTAACGTTCCATAGAAAATATGTGAATTGGGAGATTGTGTTGGGGGTGGACTGAAGCTGCTTGGTGGAGGTATGAGCTCTCTGAGGGCTTTTCTAGTTGTAAATAAAGTCATTATTTCTTGATCAAATGCTCGTGGTGTGCCTACTTGGAGCAGGTGGAGGATGGTTTTCATGTCACATTGCAGTAACCCCTAGGTCAGGCGTAACACCCTGTGTGACCTCATGATGGTGCTGTTCTCTCTCAGCTATTACAAATTAACCCTGAACCATTGGTTAAAAAGCCTATTAATGTCACAGTAACATGATGCCGCAGCACCTGAGCGACAGGCTTACTGCAGAACAGCATTTTCTTTGTTGTTTAAAGGTTCTACGTTGCTGATTTAAAAGCAGAACCAGAGCCTTCAGGTCTTGGTTAACTAAAACCATACGGATTTATTAACAGGTTCGTTCACAGGGCAATAAAAACTGCATGTTATCTGGAGATGAATCAACTTTAACACAATCTGTCCTTCCGATCCTGAACCTTTCCCTTATATCCTTTTCTACAGTCATGTGAAATCTTTTTTCACTGAGTCCCAGTAACAGTTGAGTCCCAAGACTCTCCTGGCATATGGAGTTCATGGAAACGGGACAGAAAAGAGAAAATAAGAATCACACTATAGAATGCAGTAAAGATGGTCCGTAGCAACTGGAGTAGTTTTGTAGATTGGACCATAGCAACTGGAGAAACTCGTATCTTAGGCTCCAAACAAGCAGCAGAGCAACAGGATTGTCACCAACAACTTCTAAAGCTATACTCAAACCAACAAAACCAAAATGAAGACTGAAGTCTGACGATCCCAGAACTACCAAATCCACCAGAACTATTCCAAAACCAGAGATGGAGGGAGGGAGGGAGGGAGGGAGGGAGGGAGGGAGGGATGGATGGATGGATGGATAGATAGATAGATAGATGTGTCCTGGTGGCCTCATGGTTACTGGTCCATGGTTTAGTTGTGGCTGGTACCACTGGAAGGTTGGAGGAAGACTTGAACCTGAAGCCCAGAGTTCTGGAGGCGTGTTGGACTGAAACAGAAGAAGGTGAAACAGTTCAGGTGTTCAGACCGAACAACAGGAAGCCTCCCTGAAGGTCTGCAGGTCAGACGTCATGAAGCCTCTCTGGGTCTGAACTCCACTTCACCCTGCCGCTGATGCGAAGCGACGGGCGGACGGAGGCAGGGAACACCAATCAATCACAGAGCCTGAGATCGAACAGCAGAGTTGAGGCTTTTATCCCAAACTCTCCCCCATCGTCAGCTTTAAATGTAAACAGACGAAGTGACGCAGATCTGAGGAATAGCTGCAGAGAAACCAACGACCTCGGCTGACCTCATCTTTGGGGAGCCAAGGAGCAGATCTGAAATCCGGGGAGCTAATTATCTCAGATTTCCTGGCCGTATAATTAGGGTCATTCCAAAGGAAATGAGGTTCGGTGACGCCTCCCCGCCGACGGACGGACGGACGGACGGGTGGAGGACAAACATGGCCGCCGCAGTCAGAGGAGTCACAATGTTCCTGAAGTGAAGCTGAACCAGGACACAAAGGAAGACAAGGAAGAAGGACAGAAGGAAGGAAAGTAGGACAAAGTAATTAAATAGAGGAAGGAAGAAGGACAGAGTTAGTGAAGGAAACAAGGACAGGAGGAAGGAAACAAGGACAGAAGGAAACAAGGAAATAATGAAGGACGGAAGGAAAGAAAGTAGCACAAAGTAAATTAAAGGAAGGAAGAAGGAGAGAATTAGTGAAGGAAAGAAGGAAGGACACAAGGGTTTAAGGAAATAAGGAAAGGAAGAAGGCTTCCAAAAAAATTAGGAGAGGAAAAAGAACAAAATGAAGGAAATGTAGAAAGGAAGAAGGACAGAAGCATTCAAGGAAACAAGAAAGTGGGGGAAGGGTTTAAGGAAATAAGGAAAGGAAGAAGGGCAAAAATAGTGAAGGAAACAAGGAAATGAAAAGGGATTCAGGGAAAGAAGCTCTGAAAGAATGAAGGAAATAAGGAAGTAAAGAAGGACAGAAGAGTTTAAGGAAACAAGGAAGCTATTATATTCTGTTTGTCGTTCTGAGGGGCGTCGCCGCCTCATTGATCAGCTCCTGATTCTTCATCAATCAGCAGCGACTCGTGTTCTGAAGTTATTAACGGAGAAGAATCGCCCCATCAAGGCTCCCGGAGGAAGCCAGCGTCTCGGCCAGACGCCGCTCGTGTTTGTTTACCGCCGTTATGAAAGCAGACTTATTGACCCAATTCCAAAGCCATGAATTATCGTCAGCGCCTGCAGGGAGCGGCGTCACTACGACCAGCTGCCTGCACGGCAAAACAAATGTCATTCATCCCGACGCGGAATCCAACGAGGAAGAGGAGGAAGGAGGCTGTAAAATATCACTATAAATGACGTTAAATAAACAACAGAAACAGATGCAAACCAATGCAGACAGATGGAAAACAACCACAAAGACATAAAATTATACAAAACAGACACCAGCAGGCAAGAAAATGGCGACAAACGACTACAAAGATGCACAAAAACACCCGAAAGAGAAGCAAATAAACCAAAGAAATACTGAAAAAAATAAAACGAGACACGAAATGAACTAAAACGGATTCTGATTCGATAACTAGGAAAGCCCTCAGAGAGCTCATCCCTCCACCAAGGAGCTTCAGTCCACCCCCAACACAATCTCCCAGTTATGTCTCCCACATATTTTCTATGGAACGTTACAGATACAAATGTAATTACATACAGTTCAAATGTCCTACCAACAATGCAGCCTTCACCCCATCCGACCTAATGAACAGGCGCGGCCTCTAGCGCGGCAGCTCCTAACAGCCTCCCAGCTTCTTAGACAACCGGAGATAAGAATGCCGGCCCAACCGTGCGTATGTCGCTCAGGAAGGAAAGAGAACTCCGTCATTGTCGCTGTCTGTCGCGTGGAGACCCAAAATGTCATGTGGTCAGAGGGGGTTACCCCAAAAACAAGAGTGCCCTCTGGTGGCTTTTAGAGTAAACCGCATTTAATTGTCCACCTGGTTACACTTGGATTAAAAAGTCCTGGATCCAGACGGTGATCCGGATCAGTCCCGAAATGTCATAATTTCTTCGTTGTCCCATTTCACACATTTCCTGAAAATTTCATCCAAATCTGTCCATGAGTTTTCAAGTTACTTTGAACACAAACCAACAAACAAACCAATGCCGGCCATCACATAGTCTCCTTGGAGGAGGTAATAAACTCAGAATGTCGTCGGCGTATCAGGATGCTCCAATACGCCGACGACACACAACTTTATAACTGCGAGGACAATCATGACCTGGATGACTGAGAGTCTTCACAGATATGTTGGTCAATTTAAGCTCAAACTTCTGCACACACGAGCTTTAACAACCTCAAAATGAGGAAATATCATATAAATACAGGCTCCAAATCAATGCTGCAAAAGTGAACACACCCGTTATCAATGGAACAAAGCTGAGTTGTGTAAACATGGTTCTAAAGTGAGCTATGGGCTGTGACTATCTATGTCTACATCATGGCTCCACATGGAAAAGAATTAACATAGAAACAGAAAACATCTGACTGAGAGACATCACAAAGATGGAAAAGGATCCAGGAAGATCCACTATAGACCAGTGAACCACAGTGTCAGCACTAATCAGGAGGTCTAGAAGGAGCCGTAGTGGCACTAATCATGGCTGCAGTGGTCGTAAACCTAGAATGACTCCATTCTTTGGGAACAACATCAATGAGTTGGGCTCAGATGGAGTCCAGCATGTTTAAACCTGACCAGGACCACCACAGTGGATCATAGTCCTGACAGTGAAGCACGGAGGTGGAGTGTGATGGTAGATAAAGGTGTTGATGACGTTTAGAGATGCTCCATGAAGGTCTGAGGAGAAACCAGAACACTGTCTAACCAGATGAGTCTACAGTGGATGCACGGTCCTGACAGTGAAGCACAGAGAAGGTTTTCTTTGTTTTGTTAAATAACACATAAAATCTAGTAAACTCAAACCGTGAATAATGCCCACATAAGAAATCTGTATTCTTAGTTATTGTACAATGTTTGATAAAATAGTAAATCCAAACTGTTTTACTGTTATTAAATCATATTTGCCACTTTTTTAAGCCTTCCAGTATTTTAAACATGTTTTTTTCCGGCACCCTTGATTCCAGATGTTCAATATTATTGTGACAGATTTTAATTTTATGCTTTTTTACAGTGTAGTCACAATTAGTTTGTGTACTTTAATTGCATTTATGCTGTATTTCATTGATTTTAATTAACATAGGAGATGTTTTCTAACCATAAAAGTCCCACTAGAACAGTTCGTACTTATCCGTTCTGGTTATTTACTGCTGAGTCATGCTCAGTAACTTGGGAGCTTCAGTTGTACTTCCTGTTGTTTTGCAGTGTCCTGTGTATTAGAGTCAAATTAACATCAGCTCCAGCTTCTTCCGCCTCCATCGTCATCATCTTTTGTCCGCCGCTAGATGTCTAGGAGACTCTCCACATGGTTCGCACGTCCAACAGTCCACAGCTGCCTCATTCAGCGGGAACTGCGACGAGCCAGAAGCCTTTCATCGGCCGCACGGCGCCGGCGTCTCCGAGGGCTTCGCCTGCCAACGGCTCTAATTTGTCACCTGAGTGCCCTCGAGGCCGGGGAAGCCATTACTGTCCTGGCAGGAGGAGCTGTCAGCAATCAGTGTTCGTCAGCTGGACGTAAGCCGACGTCCGTCTGTCCGTCTGCAGGCAGGAAACTTCTCCAAGCTGAGCGGTGGAGAAACTTCTACGGTGACTCTCAGGTTTCAGAGTCACTTATTATCATTTATTTTATTTTATTAACACGTTACTGTTGTATTTTGGGTCATATTCCACACATGTTTAGATTTTATTATCTTTATTACTCATCTCTTGTTCTGTTTTGTCGTTTCAGGGCGCATTAGTCTCTAAACCTGCCTTCTCTAAATATTTCCCGTCACCTGTGCGACACTTGGAGCTGCTTTAATGTAAAATATAAATCAATTAATAGAAGAAACAAGAAATTCTGTCCTGAAAGGTGCCAGAAAGCATTCGTTAAAAAATGGTTCAATACCGTAACATTAAAAACAGTGAAAATAACAGCGAATATCTGTCAAATAAAGACATTTTAAGCTGATTTAAGTGAAGTAAATTTGTGTTATTTTACCAGTTGGGGCCTTTTTCTTGTAGTCGACTTGTAAATTAATTATCAAATAAACAACTTTATGTTTGTCTTGTTTTTCCCGTTTGTTCTCTTGTTTTGTTTGCTACTTGCATTCGCGTTTAGCAGTTAGCGCTAGCATTATGAGCAAATGCTATGGTCTCCTTGTGGGTGGTGAGTTTGTTAGTAGTAGTGTATTTTAGCAGTTAGTGGTTAACATTAGCATGTAATGCAGTCTAACCCGAGCTAAGTGGTAGCACTGGTCACTGCCTGGAGCATCTTCTTAATGGGCCTGTTTAACGTGGCATTGCTAGTTTAAATAGCAGTTAGCATTAGCATTTAGCAGCTAGCTAAATGGTAGCGTCAGCACTGGTCACTACCTGGAGCATCTCCTAAACGGGCCTTTTTAACATGGCAGTGCTAGTTTAAATAGCAGTTAGCATTAGCATTTAGCAGCTAGCCAAATGGCAGCATCATCACTGGTCACTACCTGGAGCATCTCTTAAACGGTCCTGGGTCAGTTGAATGTGGCAGTGCTGGTTGAATTAGCAGTTAGCATTAGCATTTAGCAGCTGGCTAAATGATAGCGTCAGCACTGGTCACTACCTGGAGCATCTCCTAAATGGGCCTGGGTCAGTTGAACGTGGCAGTGCTGGTTGAATTAGCAGTTAGCATTAGCATTCAGCACCTAGCTAAAAGGTAGCATCGGCACTGACATCCACCTGATGACCCCCAGAGACGTGTTGGAATCACTGCTACTGGTAGGTATAGAGACAGATTAGGGATCCCAGGTCCTTCATGGAGGATGGATCCTTTGTTTTGGAGCACAGGTGTCGTGTTTGAGCTAAATGAACTTTAGATTTTAAGTTGAATCAACACCAGAGTCTGTTTAAAATCAATTATAACTAGTGAGCGGTTGTGTTTCATGTCAAACAGCAGGTTTATGGGAGGATATAAAGCCTGAAACATGATGGGAAGAAGGAAGATTTCAGTCATTCATCTTCCAGTTTGTTGAGAAATCAGCGAGTGGGCGGTTATTTGATTCCCGTGTTCTCAGTATGAATGTCACGCGGTTTTAAGTGCATTATATGAGTCGTTGGATGAAAACAAACGAAGGAAACGTTTCCTCCCCGAAAGACGGATGTGAGGACGATGAGTCAGGACGCCCTCATTTCCAGGAGCCACAGATTAGCCGTCGTCTGTTTTCTACCAAATGTTGATCTCCGAGGACGACGGAGACGAAATGTGTTCCTGACCAGTTTGCATCTCGTTCTCATAGAGTTGAGTCTCTGTGTTGGTTCACTTACATCCAGTAGTTCCTTCTAAATGTCTAAAATGTGATTTTTATCTCTTGTTTGCTTTAAATCAGCGTCGTTTTAGTTCATTTTGAATTGATTTTCATGTCTCTCTGCGGTCGATTCGCTTCCCTTTCTGGTGTTTTTGTGCATCCTTTCAGTCCATGCTCACCCTTTCTTTGGCGTTTGCTGTTTTGTTTTGAGTCTCTGTGGTGGTTTCGTCTCAGTTCGCATCAGTTTCTGTTCATGTTGCGTCTCTTTCAGGACAGGATTTATTTTAATGTAAGTGTAACCAGGTGGACAATTAAATGTGGTTTACTCTAAAAGCCACCAGAGGGCACTCTTGTTTTTGGGGTAACCCCCTCTGACCACATGACATTTTGAGTCTCCACGCGACAGACAGCGACAGTGACGGACTTCTCTTTCCTTCCTGAGCGATTGTCTAAGAAGCTGGGAGGCTGTTAGGAGCTGCCGCGCTAGAGGCCGCACCTGTTCATTAGGTCGGATGGGGTGAAGGCCACATTGTTGGTAGGACATTTGAACTGTATGTAATTACATTTGTATCTGTAACGTTCCATAGAAAATATGTGAATCGGGAGATTGTGTTGGAGGTGGACTGAAGCTCCTTGGAGGAGGTATGAGCTCTCTGAGGGCTTTTCTAGTTAACAAATCAGAATCCGTTTTAGTTCGTTTCGCATCTCATTTTATTTTTTTCTGTCTTTCTTTGGTTTATTTGCTTCTCTTTCTGGTGTTTTTGTGTATCTTTGTAGTCGTTTGTCGCCATTTTCTTGCCTGCTGGTGTCTGTTTTGAGTCATTTTACGTCTTTGTGGTTGTTTTCTGTCTGTCTGCATTGGTTTTGCATCTGTTTCTGATCATTTTGCATCTTCTTCAGTCAGTTTTAATCCTTTTCTGGTCATTTAATGTGTCGTCGTGTCCATTTTGCATCTTGTTCTAACAGGTTTGAGTCTCTCTGTGGTTGTTCTGAGTCTCCCTGCAGCCTTTTTGCATCCAGTATTTCCTTTTGTGTGTCTTAAGAGTGATTTTTATCTCTTGTTTGTACTGAATCAGCATCAGTTCGTCTTCATTTTGCATCTTTTTTATGTGGTTCAGTCTCTCTTTGGTTTATTTGCTTCTATTTCTGCTGTTTTTGTGCATCTTTGTAGTCGTTTGTCGCCATTTTCTTGGCTTTTGGTTGTTTTCCATCTGACTGCACTGGTTTTGCATCAGTTTCTGATCATTTTGCATCTTTTTTTAGTCATTTTCAATCATTTTCAGGTCATTTAGTTTGTCTCGGTGTTCGTTTTGTGTCTCTTTCTTACAGGTTTGAGTCTTTAGGTGGTTCTTTTATGTCTCCTTGCAGCCATTTTGCATCCAGTCATTCCTTCTGAGCGTCTAAGAGGTGATTTTTATCTCTTGATAACATTAAATCAGCGTCTCTTTGTGTCTCTTTATGTGGTTCTTTGTCTCTGTGGTCGATTCGCTTCTCTTTCTGGTGTTTTAGTGCATCTTTTTAGTTTTGCTCATCCTTTTTCTTGGCTGTTGGTCTTTGTTTTGAGTAACTTTGCATGTTTTTGTGGTTGTTTTGTCTCAGTTTTCATTGGTTTTGCATCTGGTTTTGTTAATTTTGCATCTGTGTGAGACAGTTTTAATCTCTGTCGGGTCTTTTAACATCTTTCTGTTCATTTTTGCATCCCTATCTTATAGATTTGAGTCCCTCTGTGGTTCTTTTGTGCGTCTACAAGGACATTTTTATCTCTTGTTTGCACCGAATCGCCGTCTATTTGTCTTCATTTTGCATCTGCTCGTATTTTGTTCCGTCTCTCTGGTTTATTTGTGTCTTTCTGGTGTTTTCGTGCATCTTTAGTTGTTTCTGAGTCTCTTTGCCGTCGTCTGACTTGGTGTCCGTTTGTCTGCAGCCGAGTAAACATTGATTTAACATTAAATCAGTCGCCAAAATGTGTTTCTGAAAACATCCGAGGCGAGAAACAATCTGTCTTTGTTTGGGATCGACAACAGGCTTTCCGTCTTTATGCAAATGGCGAGCAGGAAACACGACGCTCCGACTCTCCAGCAGTCAATGGATAGGAAGCATGAAGCTGGAAGGTAAAGGAAGCGTCGCCGTGTTTAGATTTAAAAGAAGCAGCTCTGCAGGGTTCAAACAGGGTCAGGCAGATTCCTGGACGAGCAGCGAGAGCTTAGGTCCTGACAGGCCGGCTCAGTGCGGCGCTGTGACGAAGAGAAGACGTCTTCCTGCAAGCAAGTAAGAGGAAAAGCAGCGACTCGGAGGTCCCCCTGCAGCCACAGATCAGGCTCATTAACGGACAGAACCGCCGACCCGACCTCGGTCCGACGGAAACATCGTCAATCCTGCAGCCGAGCAGAGTGGAGATGAGGCGGTGAAGGAAATCGTAAAACTCAGAGATAATTAAAAAAGAGCTGCAGCGCCTATAAAAAGTATTCACCTCCCTGGAAAGACTTCAACATTAAATCAGTTTAATTTGGCGTTTTGGACAAGAAGAAAGATCTGGTTTGGCACTAAAGACCGCAAAAGAGTAAGTAAAAGCAAGCAGAGATTTTTTGCTCTTGTAAAAGGCATGAAACTGGAAATAAGGAGCATCTGTTGGTCCAAACTGAAATATCTCAGCAAGTTTTGGATTCCTATGAAGGCAAACCATCTCTGTTGATTAGGACTCGACCGGTTTTCAGCCTGAATCTCATTTCTGTGAACTTTAAATCCCGAACCCTGAACGGCTGTAAACACGGTAAACCCACAAATATCCACGAAGCTCTGCCCAAAAAGTCTGATTTTTACCAAAAAGCAACAGAAGTGGAAGCAAAAGCAAGCCGACAGAGTTAATTAGGGGTTTCTTGTGCATATTTTTGGTATCATAAATGGCGTGAGAAGCGTATAATGATGCTGCCACCGCCGTGCTTTACAGTGGGGACTGTGTGTTTGTGATGACGTGAAGTTTTTGGTGTCAAAACGCCGAAACTATGTACAATAAGTAACTGTGTGAGTATTTGTAGCCTCAAGTCAGTCTGAAGGAGGATGCGTCTGTAATCACTGCTACCGAGAAGCTTTCCAGTATAATGATGCTGCCACCGCCGTGCTTCATGCTAGGGATGGTGTGGTTGTGATGACGTGTCCGCCAAAGCCGATTTCAACAAAAACATAACCTCCTTGGCAAAGGTAGTAATAAAAGCAGCTTTGATGACCGATTTTCAGTCCGGCTTAATTTTAGATCTTATATTTCTGAATCCAAACATATTTTTGGGGTCTTGTAAGTGGCATTACATAGGAAATAAGGTTTTTTGGTCCACTCAGCTCAGAAAATTTCCCTTTTTGCTGCTTTTTGACCTTTAATTATGGTCAGTTTAATGTTTTGACCAGAATTTACTAAAGAATATGTCAGATATTTACCAAAAAATGTAAGCTAACACAGTTTAGTTAAGGTTTTTGGACCTATGTTTTGGTACTGTAAACGACGTGACAAGCAGAGAAGAATCCAATGATGCTGCCACCGCCATGCTTCATGCTGGGGATGGTGTGTTTGCGATGATGTGCAGTATTTGGTGTCTTCCAAAGCTGATTTCTATGTCAATTAAATAAAAATATAAAGTGGAAAATGAGTGATTACATGAGTGTTTACCCTCTTCAAGTCAGTAGTTAGTAGAAGCACCTTTGGACGCAACAACTGCTACCAAGAAGCATCCCAATGTAATGATGCTGCCGCCACCATGCTTCATAAGATAAGATGAACTTTACTGATTTCTCCCCAGTGAAAAAATATAATGTTAGGGTTGGTGTGTTATACTGGATTCCTACCAAGCAATGTAGATTGTGTCTGTATAAGTATTAACCCCCATCGAGTCGAGTCAATGCACCTTTGTCTGCAATCACTGCGGAGAAGCATCCCCATGCAATGATGCTGCCACCGCCATGCTTCATGCTGGGGGTAGTATCTTTGTGATGACGTGTCTTCCAAAGCTGATTTCTACCGAGTATTATCAATTAATTAAAAATATAAAAGGTACAATAAGTGACTGCATGAGTATTCACGTGCACCTTTTTTATTCACTGCATCCCAATATAATGATGCTGCCACCACCATGCTTCACCAGTATTCACCCCCTTTAAAGTGACTCAGTTGGGGCTAGAAACCAAATAAAAGAGACGTGAACACCTCTCTGATTATCTGACCTAACCTGAACATGTTGGTTTCATGTCTGAATGAACATATTTACATAAAACACGCTCCAGTAATCTGACTGGCACCTGGTAACGTTCCACTTTCAACACGGCACAAGTCTGAGCTGCACTTTGAGTCCTGTGATGGGATTTAAGGACGTTTTTTCCCCACATTTCAGCACCAATGTTTGTCCAAAAACACGTCTTTCTCATTTAATTTGTTCTACAATTTCAAATCTATTCAGTCGTGTGCATTAAAATTTAATTTTACTGCAATAAAAGCAGACAGCAGTGATGTCAACAGATGCTGAAGCTCTTAATGAGTTTACCAACTGCACACTGAAAACATGAAACCTCATTTTTGTCTTCACTCCATAAGAACATGTTGGGACGTCATTTTACCGCAGAAAGAACCGTGAAAACACGCGGACTCAGCGAAGCCAGCCGTGACAAATGTCGTCCAGCGTGACTTTGGCTGTTTGTTTGAACTGTTTGAACACTTGGTCACAGAGTTCGGGCATGCTGTCAGTCAGTCTGGAGTCGACTTCCAGCGAACGCACCGTTAGATAAGTTGGAGCAAACGTTCTCAAAGAGGTTGGAATAAAGGAATAATCCTGGAACAGCGTTGATGTAGAGCTTTAAACACGGGAGATGGATCAACCGCGGAGGCTCCAGAGCCCTGCTGGACTGTTGGACAGGTTCCTCCAGAGGATTGAGTTGTCCTCCATGATGCCTGACATTACAGCATCAGTCCATCAGTTCTGCAGCCGATTCCAAACCCAGAGCATCGCTGTTGCCGGGCAGCTGCCAGCACTCGCTCCCTGCCAGCACCTCACAGCCCTCGTGATCGAACGTGGCTGAAGTGGAGGCTGCTCCTGCGCCACGTTAACACCCGAGGACCTGCTCATGTGTTCTGACGCTCCTCATTCCTGCCCACAGGAAATCAAACGCTCCCCTTCATCGGGCGTTCGGCTGGCGGGGAGAAAATACACCGACCTCCTGACCCGCTTCCAGCAGGAAGGCAGCGTGAGATCCTCCGGTGGGCGACTCACGGCCTTCCCTGAAACAAAACCGAAAGCTGATTATTGATTTTCATTCCTGGATTCCTTCTGTCCGTTTCTATTGAACCTTCTAACATCATCTTCTGCAGGACGGTTTGTCTTGTAAACACCCGACGGAGGTTTTCTGGGAATTATGTGTTGATGCA
The DNA here is from genome assembly GCA_024666655.1 of Dascyllus trimaculatus. Lineage (NCBI taxonomy): Eukaryota > Metazoa > Chordata > Actinopteri > Pomacentridae > Dascyllus > Dascyllus trimaculatus. The sequence goes on from CM045454.1 coordinate 1,907,215, forward strand.
GAAAACAGAGGCTGAGATGGAAACGAGTCAAACACCCGGCTCAGGACTGTCACGAGTATTTAGACACAGGTGCGATGATAGAAGCCGCATTAAAGGCAGGATGTGATCGTTTCTCTGAATTAATTCCAACAGCTACTGATCAGATTAAGAAACAGAGCAAAGCAGTGAAAGACGACGTCTCCTCGCTGCTTGTTTTGTCTAAAAATTGCTCCAAAACCCAAAGACGTTCGGTTTGTTATCATAAAATCGAACAAAATCAGCATAAAAAACCTTGAATCTGAGACTTTTAGTGGTTTAATAACGAGGCAGCGGCAGTCGATTCCTCGTCTCCGCCACATTAACGAGCTGCTGCATCATGGCAGACGCCCCTTTGTTCCGCCGGGCGTTGGATGACATGCATTCTGCGTCGCCACGGCAACAGCGGCTCACTGGAGTATCCCTCCGTCTCCGGATCACCATGGCGACACCTGCTCGCTTCCCCCTCCCCCTCCTGTCAGGGATCACCAGCCGCAACTCGTCCGCGAGCGTTTCCATGGCGATGCTCGACAGCAGCCGAGGTGAGCGGGTTCAAGCTGCAGCGGCTTCACGTTTTATAAACAGCGGTGAGGTTTCACCAGTGTGACCTCACGTTACTGCAGATATGAACGCTTCATGAACACGTCCTCAGTCTGAGGTGATAAAAGGAGCTTTCTGGAGCAGAAAACCAGACTCCTGCAGCGAGCCGACAGATGGACGTCGTGATCGACGGGTTTGAAGCTCCGCGGGTTCTTTGTTCAGCCTCCATCACCACAGGTGGAGTCTTCCTCCACCACCGTAGAAATGCTCGTTTCTGATTGGCCACAGCGCAGAGGGCGGCTCATCATTGGCTCAAACAACGACTGCTTCAACTGTGTGTTTATATTTACACTGTTTATATCTGAACTGACACTTCGGCTCCTTTCAGCCTGCATTTGTAAACTTTTAGTAATTTTAGTGCAACTTCAAGTTATTTCAGCGCATCGAAAGAATCTGAAAGTCAGCGGACGCTTCGACTAACTTCAGCTGCAAGTTCACTTCAAATACATGGATGCATTTTAGTCACCACTTCAACTTCTTTTCATGCTTTGAGGCCAACTTTCAGCTGCAACCTCAAACACTTGAAGTGCTTTTCTTTAAAATGTCACTTCAGCTTCTTTTAATGTGTCAACTTTAACCACAGCTTCAGTTACAACTTCTAATTATTAAGTGATTCTCTTTCAGTTGTCACTTCAACTTCTTTCAGTTACAGCATCTTATTATTTTAGTGATTCTACTTCAGTTGTCACCTCGACTTCTTTCAGTTACAACTTCTAATTATTTTAGTGATTCTATGACAATTGTCGCTTCAACTTCTTTCAGTTACATCTTATTATTTTAATAATTCTGTTTCAGTTGTCACTTCAACTTCTTTCTGTTACATCTTATTATTTTAATAATTCTGTTTCAGTTGCCACTTCAACTTCTTTCAGTTACAACTTCTAATTATTTTAATGATTCTATTTCAGTTTCCACTTCCACTTCTTTCAGTTACAACATCTTATTATTTTAGTGATTCTATTTCAGCTGCCACTTCAACTTCTTTCTGTTACAACATCTTATTATTTTAATAATTCTGTTTCAGTTGCCACTTCAACTTCTTTCAGTTACAACTTCTAATTATTTTAATGATTCTATTTCAGTTTCCACTTCCACTTCTTTCAGTTACAACATCTTATTATTTTAGTGATTCTATTTCAGCTGCCACTTCAACTTCTTTCAGCTACAGCTTCCAGTGATTCTCATTCACCTGCCACTTTGACTTGTTTCTATGAAGATTTCATAGAATCTTCATAGATTCTATGAAGAATCTATGAAGATTTAAATGCTGTTTTACTGTTTAAACTTCAGCTGCAATTGTGAAATGTGAAAGCCTACACTTCCACTGCTTTAACTTCAGCTATAACTTCATATTAATGTGATTCAGTTGCCACTTCAACTTAATTCAGAGTTTCTTTTCAACCTCATGTTTTTCATTGTTCTATATTTTAACCCCGCTTCATCTTCAGGTATTTCTTTAATGTCGACTAACGATGCCGCGTCAACCCGCCACTTCAACTACTTTTAATGCTAAATTTCACCTGATAATAAAATTTCTTGAACTGACGCTTTAACCTCTTACGGTGCTTCTGTGTCAGCTCTGTCACCACTTCAACTTCTCCAACTTCTAACTCATTTGTTTCAACTGCCGCTTCAGTTTCATTCAGCTACAACTTCAAATTTCCTTGTGCTCCTGCTTTTACAGCCATTCGAGCCTCTGGAGATGATGATATTTAAGGTAAATACGGCATTGGGGGAAGTGAAGTGGCATAAATCAAACTTACTTCCTAGTTTGTGACACATCGTCCAGTTAACAGCCTTCAGTCCCTTCAGAGTCGCACCGGTTTCCCGTCGGCCTCTGAGAGCAGCCGTCTGGTTTTCCTTTGTCTCAGTCTGCTGCGTTATTGACCTGAACTGTGGGAAAGCGAGGCGGGAGGCGCTGTCTGTCCCCACGGCGCTGCCTTCAGCTGTCAGCCCGGACGAGGAGCTCTGGATCAGCAGATTTCGACTCGCATCAGACCGACGAAGTCCAGCTGCTGACAGAGTAAAACCCTCATTAAAGGCTCTAACGAGGGGAAGGTTCGGCTCCGGACGCGGCGGGTAAACGTCGTTTTAATGTTTGTCCACGGTTCGTGTCCTGAAGGCGACGCGACGTGAGCTGAATCTGATTTCCCGCATCGATGAGAAACCTCCGGTGGGAAACCTCGAGGTCGTTCTGGGACACGAGCGAAGGGGAAAACGCCACCGAAGCTGTTTCTGGACTTGCGTCGTCACAACAAGCCTGAGAATCAACCGGAGTGTAAATCACGTGAGATGCCGCGTTAATTATTGGGAGTGTTATCGTCTTAAAAGCGACGGAGCTAAATGAGCAGCCGGGCGGGAAATCTGTCACTCATTTGCTTTTTTTTTTTTACGCTACGGTGGCTCAGAGGGGTCAACGCAGCAGAAGTGTGCAGCGGCCGGAAGAACAGGCTTTTGTTTCCAGGGGGACGGTATTTTCTGACGGACTATTTTGGTTACGAGAGAGTTCCATAAGCACATACGCACGTGACAGTTTCAACACGGCGACCGACGTTGCTGATTTGTGAAAACAAACGACGACACTAATCAGCATTTTACTTACGTCTCATTAAACTCTCCCGTAATAAAAACAGTCCGTCAGAAAATACTGTCCCCCGGAAACAAAGCCTGTTCTTCCGACTGCTGCGCACTTCTGTTGCGTTGACCCCTCTGGGCCACTGTAGGCATGTGGTCTGACATAGAATATACGGGCGACAGACAGCGACAATGACGGAGTTCTCTTTCCTTCCTGAGCAACATACGCACCGTTGGGCCGGCATTCTTATATCCGCTTATCTAAGAAGCTGGGAGGCTGTTAGGAGCTGCCGCGCTAGAGGCCGCGCCTGTTCATTAGGTCGGATGGGGTGAAGGCCGCATTGTCGGTAGGACATTTGAACTGTTTGTAATTACATTTGATTTTTACATTTTTTGAAAAACTGGATGCCAAACATGGCCTACTTCATCGTCCATTTTCCCCCAAATAGAACCGTGATTTACTAAACGAGCATCACGTCGGGTTGACGGAGGCTTGAAACCAGTGATTGAGACCAGAAACTCCTCATGGAAACATTGACTGAGGAAATAAATCAGTCAGTTTAAAGACTCAAAAACACCTGTGACCAAAACTTTTACACGTGTTTTACTTAATAACAAGCACAGAAATCTAAAACAGACAAACATGAGTTGGTCAGACGTGAACTTTTCTTTACATGTTAGTGTTCATAGGGTCTAGATGTTGGTGTCCATAGGGGTCTAGATGTTGGTGTTCATAAGGGTCTAGATGTTGGTGTTCATAGGGGTCTAGATGTTGGTGTTCATAAGGGTCTAGATGTTGGTGTTCATAGGGGTCTAGATGTTGGTGTTGATAGGGTCTAGATGTTGGTGTTCATAGCGGTCTAGATGTTGGTGTTCATAGGGGTTTAGATGTTGGTGTTCATAGAGGTCTAGATGTTGGTGTCCATAGTGGTCTATATGTTGGTGTTCATAGGGTCTAGATGTTGGTGTCCATAGTGGTCTATATGTTGGTGTTCATAGGGTCTAGATGTTGGTGTTCATAGGGTCTAGATGTTGGTGTCCATAGGGGTCTAGATGTTGGTGTTCATAAGGGTCTAGATGTTGGTGTTCATAGGGGTCTAGATGTTGGTGTTCATAAGGGTCTAGATGTTGGTGTTCATAGGGGTCTAGATGTTGGTGTTGATAGGGTCTAGATGTTGGTGTTCATAAGGGTTTAGATGTTGGTGTTCATAGAGGTCTAGATGTTGGTTTTCATAGGGTCTAGATGTTGGTGTTCATAGGGGTCTAGATGTTGGTGTTCATAGGGGTCTCGATGTTGGTGTTCATAGGGGTCTAGATGTTGGTGTTCATAGGGGTCTAGATGTTGGTGTTCATAGGGGTCTAGATGTTGGTGTTCATAGAGGTCTAGATGTTGAAAAATAAAAAATGACGTAGACCAGTCTCCTGTGTTTCTTCTGCAGCGCTAGTTTTGATTACTTTCATGTGTAATGAAGGATTTTGACTTTCAGAGTGAAGATGATCCGAGCTCCGACTCCGGCCCGATGCATTCTGGGAACAATCACACATAAATAAACCGAGCAGCTCCAGCAGAGCCGAGGCCCCGGCTGACAACCGGAGACGCTCCGGCGGCGTCTCGCTCAGATTTATGACTCGGCGAGACGCCTGCGAAGAAGCTATTTCTGCCGCTTTTAACAGTTTATTTCCCATGATAACCACGCGCATATATCACACCCGCCGAGCCGAGGGGGAGTGTGTCGCACGGCGTGTGTGTTTGTGTCGCAGAGTGCGGTGGAAGGAAATATATTTCAGCTCAGAGAGGAGGAAGAAGAAGGCGAGGAGGGTTTCATTTGTCTTTGTAGCTCAGATGGAAAAACAACATTTACGTTTTCTGATATTCAGGCTGCAAAATCTGAAGACAAACATGTTTTCTATGGACTCTGGTTGATCTAAATGTTAGTATTGTGTCTGTATTTAAACTGCTGTCCTTGAGTTTGCTTTATAAACTGATTTAAGTCTCAGTTTTGTTTTGTGTCTTGCCTTGTTGCGTATATCGTCCAATAACACCACTTTGCATGTTTTGAAATAATGACGGCTGATATATTCCACAGCTCTGACGCACCTATGCTGCTCATGTGATCCGGTTTTGCGCCCCCTGGTGTACGAAAGAGTTGCTCATAAACCCAGACGAAGCTCGACTCTAAGGTCCCATCAATAAAAATGTCTTCCAGACTTTACAGTGGACGTTTATCTTGAGCTAACGTTGCTGTTTTAGCTAACAGACACCATATTTAGGCTACTTGGAGGTCATTAACCACCACAGAAGTCTTTGTCATGGTGCCCGTTGCTAGCTAAACTCCCACAATGCTCTCTGCTTCCAACATGAACTGTAGTCTGAGTGACGCCTCCTCTGGTCTCTACAGTATTAAACAGGAAGAGGCTCCACCTGGTGGAACAACCAGGAACTACAGCTGATCTATGATACATTTACTGACATCATGGAGAGAAAACAGGTTTAATACATCTGTTGGAGCCTCAGTACATCCTCTAGTACTACATTTACCCTCTAGTACTACATTTATCCTCTAGTACTACATTTACCCTCTAGTACTACATTTACCATCTAGTACTACATTTACCCTCTAGTACTACATTTACCCTCTAATACTACATTTACCCTCTAGTACTACATTTACCCTCTAGTACTACATTTACCCTCTAGTACTACATTTACCCTCTAGTACTACATTTACCCTCTAATACTACATTTACCCTCTAATACTACATTTACCCTCTAATACTACATTTACCCTCTAGTACTACATTTACCCTCTAGTACTACATTTACCCTCTAGTACTACATTTCAGACGTTGTCCTACCTCCTATAGAACATTTAGGATTGACTTTAATGTCTTTCATAGACTTGAAGTTTGTATTATTTTAAGGAAGATGGCATCGGACTGGGATTTAGTGTCGGTAAACACCAAATAATAAATGACTTGGACCAAACTGGAGGCATCAAACTTGATCAGGACATCCCAGATTAAAAGTATAATCATCAGAGAGCAAAGTTCTGCTTAAGGAGTCGGCCATGTTCTCAAAAATCTAACTGCAATGAATCTTGGGGTAAGTTCGGCTGCAAAAGTTCCAACAAACAGTAGTTTCTTTAAATGCTGAAAACTTTCAGCTACACCTGACAGATTTCTCTTTACCATCTGGTAAAGTGTTATTTTCATACATACGTGAAGGTTTAAACAACCAGACAAACATGTGCAGTAAACATGCAGCAGCAGAGTCCTGATGAAAGCCAGCAGACCACAAGGACAACATGACTCCACACAGGGAGGACATGCGGCTATGAACAGCCGACTATTCATCACGTCTGCCTCGTTACCGCTGGAAACGACCTCTTCCTGCTAAAAGTTGAGCCTCGACCTCGTCCTTCAGGTGACTCCAGGTTTGTTTTTCCCTGTTGATTTTTAAAAGAAAACACCTCAGAAGGACGACCAACGATCCCTCGAGTGGTTCCAGAGATCTCCGACGGATCAAAGCGTTCAATGCGAGTCAGCAAAACGCCAATGAAGCCGGTCGATGAGTCGATGAATCCTGTTTCCAGCTGGTCGACATCGACTCAGCAGAGAAACGACGCGACTGAAGACCTGCAGCTCCACGGGAAACTAGAGGGAGACGGAGCCGGACTGATCTGGACTAAAAGTAGATTAGATTAGATCTTCAGTAGATGAAAATCTGCAGAGGATGGAACCAGGTTTTAATGTTTACTGTCAAGAATCTGAACCACGCTGACGTCCAACACGACGAGCAGCATCTTTATTTACTGTTAAAATCACATAAAACCAGTTTAAACACCTCATATCAGCGTTTATAGGAGTCTAGATGTTGGTGTTCATAGGGGTCTAAATGTTGGTGTTCGTAGGGGTCTAAATGTTGGTGTTCATAGGGTCTAGATGTTGGTGTTCATAGGGGTCTAGATGTTGGTGTCCATAGGGGTCTAGATGTTGGTGTTCATAGGGGTCTAGATGTTGGTTTTCATAGGGTCTAGATGTTGGTGTTCATAGGGGTCTAGATGTTGGTGTTTATAGGGGTCTAGATGTTGGTGTCCATAGGGGTCTACATGTTGGTGTCCATAGGGGTCTAGATGTTGGTGTCCATAGGGGTCTAGATGTTGGTGTTCATAGGGGTCTAGATGTTGGTGTTCATGGGGTCTAGATGTTCATAGGGGTCTAGATGTTGGTGTTCATAGGGGTCTAGATGTTGGTGTTTATAGGGGTCTAGATGTTGGTGTCCATAGGGGTCTACATGTTGGTGTCCATAGGGGTCTAGATGTTGGTGTTCATAGGGTCTAAACGTTGGTTTTCATAGGGGTCTAGATATTGGTGTTTATAGGGGTCTAGATGTTGGCATTCATAGGGGTCTAGATGTTGGTGTTCATAGGGGTCTAGATGTTGGTGTTCATAGGGTCTAGATGTTGGTGTTCATAGGGTCTAGATGTTGGTGTTCATAGGGGTCTAGATGTTGGTGTTCATAGAGTCTAGATGTTGGTGTTCATAGGGGTCTAGATGCTGGTGTTTATAGGGGTCTAGATGTTGGCATTCATAGGGGTCTAGATGCTGGTGTTCATATGGTCTAGATGTTGGTGTTCATAGGGTCTAGATGTTGGTGTTCATAGGGTCTAGATGTTGGTGTTCATAGGGTCTAGATGTTGGTGTTCGTAGGGTCTAGATGTTGGTGTTCATAGGGTCTAGATGTTGGTGTTCATAGGGGTCTAGATGTTGGTGTTCATAGGGGTCTAGATGTTGGTGTTCATAGGGTCTAGATGTTGGTGTTCATAAGGGTCTAGATGTTGGTGTTCATAGGGTCTAGATGTTGGTGTTCATAGGGGTCTAGATGTTGGTGTTCATAGGGTCTAGATGTTGGTGTTCATAGGGGTCTAGATGTTGGTGTTCATAGGGGTCTAGATGTTGGTGTTCATAGGGTCTAGATGTTGGTGTTCATAGGGGTCTAGATGTTGGTGTTCATAGGGGTCTAGATGTTGGTGTTCATAGGGTCTAGATGTTGGTGTTCATAGGGTCTAGATGTTGGTGTTCATAGGGTCTAGATGTTTGTGTTCATAGCCTCAATAGAAAACAGATGAACTCAGAGCTGCTATCATGTTGGATTCTAGAGAATAAATAAACTGCATGCAGTTAAAATGACGTTGATCCGTCTCCTGTGTTTCTTCTGAGGCGCTAGTTTTGATTATTTCAGTGTTTAATGAAGGATTTTGACTTTCAGAGTGAAGATGATCCGTTTCCTGCAGCCAACAGAGAAAATCCTTCGTCTCATGTGAGTTTAAAGATATAAGGAAGCAGAAAACTGGACTAATCAGATGCAGCTTCAAATCCAGAACCAGAACCAGGACCAGGCTGTGTAGGAATCTGAGCTACAGGTGTCTCCACGTCTTCACGAGCGGAGGGAAGCGGCGGCGGCTAATTGCAGCGTTTGAAGTCTAAAAATTCTTCAAAGAGAATCGTTGAGAGCGACGATGACGGCAGCAGAGCGTCTCGAAAACCAGGTCACCGGGCGGTAATCAGATTACCGCCGTTGGTAATCAGATTACCGGGGAGCAGAGGAAGTGAACGAGCAGCGGAGTGTGTCGGTTAGAGCCGCGAGACAGGTGAGGGCTGTGGAGGATGCTGGGTAATGGAGTTCACTTGTGCATTTAAACCAGTCGAACTCACAAAGGAAGGACATTAACAGTGTTTTAGTCGTTTTCTTTCAACCTGAAGATGTTTTTAAAAGTAAAAAACGCTTCAGCTTGTTGTGAATTTGATGCTTTGGAGCATTTTGGAGGGTAAGTTTGATAAATACAAACCTTAAAATTATGATTAAATAAATAAAATCAGGTGTTACTGCGAAAAATGCAAGAAAATAAATGAAAAATAAGGAATATTCTCTACTTATCAGATGTCAGAGTTGGTCTAGATGTTGGTGTTCATAGGGGTCTAGATGTTGGTGTTCATAGGGGTCTAGATGTTGGTGTTCATAGGGGTCTAGATGTTGGTGTTCATAGAGGTCTAGATGTTGGCGTTCATAGGGGTCTAGATGTTGGTGTTCATAGAGGTCTAGATGTTGTTGTTCATAGGGGTCTAGATGTTGGTGTTCATAGGGGTCTAGATGTTGGTGTCCATAGGGTCTAGATGTTGGTGTTCATAGGGTCTAGATGTTGGTGTTCATAGGGGTCTAGATGTTGGTGTCCATAGGGGTCTAGATGTTGGGGTTCACAGAGTCTAGATGTTGGTGTTCATAGGGGTCTAGATGTTGGTGTTCATAGGGTCTACATGTTGGTGTTCATAGGGGTCTAGATGTTGGTGTTCATAGGGTCTACATGTTGGTGTTCATAGGGGTCTAGATGTTGGTGTTCATAGGGTCTAGATGTTGGTGTTCATAGGGTCTACATGTTGGTGTTCATAGGGTCTAGATGTTGGTGTTCATAGGGTCTAGATGTTGGTGTTCATAGGGGTCTAGATGTTGGTGTTCATAGGTGTCTAGATGTTGGTGTTCATAGGGGTCTAGATGTTGGTGTTCATAGGGTCTAGATGTTGGTGTTCATAGGGGTCTAGATGTTGGTGTTCATAGGGGTCTAGATGTTGGTGTTCATAGGGGTCTAGATGTTGGTGTTCATAGGGGTCTAGATGTTGGTGTTCATATGGTCTAGATGTTGGTGTTCATGGGGTCTAGATGTTCATAGGGGTCTAGATGATGGTGTCCATAGGGGTCTAGATGTTGGTGTTCATAGGGGTCTAGATGTTGGTGTTCATGGAGTCTAGATGTTCATAGGGGTCTAGATGTTGGTGTTCATAAGGTTCTAGATGTTGGTGTTCATATGGTCTAGATGTTGGTGTTCATAGGGGTCTAGATGTTGGTGTTCATAGGGGTCTACATGTTGGTGTTCATAGGAGTCTAGATGTTGGTGTTCATAGGGTCTAGATGTTGGTGTTCATAGGGGTCTAGATGTTGGTGTTCATAGGGGTCTAGATGTTGGTGTTCATAGGGTCTACATGTTGGTGTTCATAGGAGTCTAGATGTTGGTGTTCATAGGGTCTAGATGTTGGTGTTCATAGGGGTCTAGATGTTGGTGTTCATAGGGGTCTAGACGTTGGTGTTCATAGGAGTCTAGATGTTGGTGTTCATAGGGTCTAGATGTTGGTGTTCATAGGGGTCTAGATGTTGGTGGTCATAGGGTCTAGATGTTGGTGTTCATATGGTCTAGATGTTGGTGTTCATAGAGGTCTAGATGTTGGTGTTCATAGGGGTCTAGATGTTGGTGTTCATAGGGTCTAGATGTTGGTGTTCATAGGGGTCTAGATGTTGGTGTTCATATGGTCTAGATGTTGGTGTTCATGGGGTCTAGATGTTCATAGGGGTCTAGATGATGGTGTCCATAGGGGTCTAGATGTTGGTGTTAATAGGGGTCTAGATGTTCATAGGGGTCTAGATGTTGGTGTTCATAGGGGTCTAGATGTTGGTGTTCATAGGGGTCTAGATGTTGGTGTTCATAGGGTCTAGATGTTGGTGTTCATAAGGGTCTCGATGTTGGTGTTCATATGGTCTAGATGTTGGTGTTCATAGGGGTCTAGATGTTGGTGTTCATAGGGGTCTAGATGTTGGTGTTCATAGGGGTCTAGATGTTGGTGTTCATAGGGGTCTAGATGTTGGTGTTCATAGGGTCTAGATGTTGGTGTTCATAGAGTCTAGATGTTGGTGTTCATAGAGTCTAGATGTTGGTGTTCATAGGGTCTAGATGTTGGTGTTCATAGGGGTCTAGATGTTGGTGTTCATAGGGTCTAGATGTTGGTGTTCATAGGAGTCTAGATGTTGGTGTTCATAGGGTCTAGATGTTGGTGTTCATAGGAGTCTAGATGTTGGTGTTCATAGGGTCTAGATGTTGGTGTTCATAGGGTCTAGATGTTGGCGTTCATAGGGGTCTAGATGTTGGTGTTCATAGGGGTCTAGATGTTGGTGTTCATAGAGGTCTAGATGTTGGTGTTCATAAGAGTCTAGATGTTGGTGTTCATAGGGGTCTAGATGTTGGTGTTCATAGGGGTCTAGATGTTGGTGTTCATAGGGTCTAGATGTTGGTGTTCATAGGGTCTAGATGTTGGTGTTCATAGGGTCTAGATGATGGTGTTCATAGGGTCTAGATGTTGGTGTTCATAGGGTCTAGATGTTGGTGTTCATAGGGTCTAGATGTTGGTGTTCATAGGGGTCTAGATGTTGGTGTTCATAGGGGTCTAGATGTTGGTGTTCATAGGGTCTAGATGTTGTTGTTCATAGGGGTCTAGATGTTGGTGTTCATAGGGTCTAGATGTTGGTGTTCATAGGGTCTAGATGTTGGTGTTCATAGGGTCTAGATGTTGGTGTTCATAGGGGTCTAGATGTTGGTGTTCATAGGGTCTAGATGTTGGTGTTCATAGGGGTCTAGATGTTGGTGTTCATAGGGGTCTAGATGTTGGTGTTCATAGGGTCTAGATGATGGTGTTCATAGGGGTCTAGATGTTGGTGTTCATAGGGGTCTAGATGTTGGTGTTCATAGGGGTCTAGATGTTGGTGTTCATAGGGGTCTAGATGTTGGTGTTCATAGGGTCTAGATGATGGTGTCCATAGGGTCTAGATGTTGGTGTCCATAGGGGTCTAGATGTTGGTGTCCATAGGGGTCTAGATGTTGGTGTTCATAGGGTCTAGATGATGGTGTCCATAGGGTCTAGATGTTGGTGTCCATAGGGTTTAGATGTTGGTGTTCATAGGGTCTAGATGTTGGTGTTCATAGGGGTCTAGATGTTGGTGTTCATAGGGGTCTAGATGTTGGTGTTCATAGGGTCTAGATGATGGTGTTCATAGGGGTCTAGATGTTGGTGTTCATAGGGGTCTAGATGTTGGTGTTCATAGGGGTCTAGATGTTGGTGTTCATAGGGGTCTAGATGTTGGTGTTCATAGGGTCTAGATGTTGGTGTTCATAGGGGTCTCGATGTTGGTGTTCATAGGGGTCTAGATGTTGGTGTTCATAGGGTCTAGATGATGGTGTCCATAGGGTCTAGATGTTGGTGTCCATAGGGGTCTAGATGTTGGTGTCCATAGGGTCTAGATGATTTTTAATTGTATTTGAATTATATATGAAATCATCCCAGTGATTCTTCACTAGGACAGTAAATAACATTTGAAACATTGAGTTTTTTTCCACAAACTGTGTGACTAACATTGGAATAAAGTCAGTAAAATTAAAGAAACACGATTGAAGAAGCAGAATTTATCGAAAAAATGACAGTTTTCTTTATAGATTCAATCCGTAATATGTCAATTTAGCAGGTATTAAATAACAGTACACGGTCTTAACTGCAGTGTTTCGTCCTGTTAGGTTACTTTTATCACTTAATTCACCATCAATCATCCTTTATCCTGCTGTTTTAACCTGATTTAATCTGATTTAACTCATGTTTGTCGTCGTAGTTATTGGATTTCTGTTAAGATTTGACATCTTTTGTTGCTGTGATGCATTTATATCACTATAAAAATGAAGTTATTGTGGTCGTTCTGGCGTCTTTACCCTGACAGGAGACATGTCTGAGGTCTCTCTGGTCCCGTCGAGCTGCAGGACTTTATATCGCAGTGAAAAATGAAGCCACAGTGAGGAAAAATGAGTCGGGAGCAGAGAAACAAGCCCTGCTGCCTTTGTTTTCTCTACCCGCTGCCATAAAGTTCACCTCATGAATCAGGAGACGCTCCGAAGGCTGAGCAGATCCATCACCGCTGCCTCTCAGGGCAAGGAGGAGCTTCAGGTTTCCACGGTTACAGCAGGAATGAAGCTGCACCGGGAGGAAAGAGTCCAGCTGATGGGGATCTCTGGGGTAAAACTGAGCAGAGTCCAGGTCGGAGAGGAACAAACCCGTAAAACTGAACTCAGATGTTCAACGACACCTGCCAAAATAAGAGCTCCTCCTTCTCCAGCATCGTTTCCATGGCTACAGTGAACCAAGAAGCCACCATGGAAGGACGACTTCAGCAGAACAAGTGTTAAAAAAAACTTAAAGGAGGAAACCTAAAGATTAGCATGATGATATGTTGTGTACACTGTAAAAAATCTGAAAAAAGGGGTAAAATTTGGCAGCAGAAAAGAAAAAACTGTAAAAAATATGAAAATAACAGCAAATATCTGTAAAATAAAAGTTTTTTTTAGCTGAAAAGAAATCAGTTTTTACAATATTGCGAACATGAATTAATACTTTACTCTGTAATTTTACTAAATATTATCTGTAATTTTACAAGACAGGAAAAAATCTGTAAAATATAAATTTACATGGTTAATTTTTTTTATTATTAATTTTTTAATCTTTAATATGCACAGTTTCTATTTCATCTGTAGAATAATAATAATAATAACAATTATATAATAATAATGATAATAATAATAATAATAAATTATTAGAAAATAAATAAAAAAGCAGAGAAATTAATTTTTCTTATTTTATTTAATTTTATTCATTTAAACACTTTTCAACACAGAATGAACTAAATTTATATTTCAGATAATGACAAATAAATCTGTAAAATAAATAAATATTTGTTAATTTATCTCCAGTAAAAAAAAACAAAACAAAAAAAAAACGCTTTTTATAAAAATACAGGTTATTAATGTGGACATTATTTACAGTTAACATGTAAGTTAATAATTTCTTCTGCAATTTTATTAAATATTATCTCTAATTTAAATAAATAAAGAACATTTGGAAAACAATTGTTAAAGATTATTGTCAGTTTTGTCCGTTTTTTTCCAGTTAACATGTAAATCGGTGCTTTTTATGGGATTTTTCTAGATATTATCTGTATTTTTAGCAAAACAAGGATAAGCTGTGAAACAAAGACAGTTTTTTTAAAACCATTTTTCAATACAAATTATATTTAATTCATATTTGCAGTCTGATGTTCAGTCGTCCCGTCCATCCGCCCCGTCCTCCTCCAGCCTGTTTCTGTACTGATGAACTAGACATCAGTGTCTGATGGGTTCATCCTGTCTGGATGATCCCAGCTGTCCTTTAGTTGTTCCTGCTTTGTTTTTACGTCTAATGAAAGGTCTGGTTGGTTTATCTGGAGCTCATTAGTCTGAGGGGGAACAGATCGACGGCGAAGCAACCAGACCTGACATTTAACTGTTCAGACTCACAGGAGAGCATGAGGAGCTCTCTGTCGCCATGGCAACATCACTTCCATCCCAGTGCATGATGGGAGCTGCAGTCACTGAAGTCACAACACGATCTGCCGAAAACCACAACGTTCACCGAGCGGCTGCTTCGGAGGCCTTCAGTCGGATCAGAGGAGCCTCAGTGGATCAGTTCAAACACCAACCGAGTTTAGAAAACCCCTGAGGTGGTTCAGTGTTCATGAATACCTGATCTACTGAGTCTGAACTTCTTTTGTGTCTTGTTTTATCTTTTGTGTCTTGTTTTTGTTGTTTGGATCCCAGGCGTCCTAACCGGGACGTGAACCGGGGACCTTCTGGCTGTGAGGCGACGCTGCGGACCACCGAACCACCGAGCATTTTAATTTGAGATAATCAAATTAAAAAATCACAAATCTGGAAAAAAGAAATCGGATTTTCTGAGATTAAAGATGTGAATTTACGAGAGAAAACCATGTTGGAGATAAAATCAAATATCGTAAATCACGATCAAGTTTTCTGAGACTTACTCCTGGAAATTTACAAATAATAATAATAATAATGTCTGAGATTATAAAGATTTAGATTTGTGTGAAAAAACCCAGAAATCCTCTGAGATTAAACTCGTATATTTATGAGATCATAAAGTCATGAAGTTTGGCGAAAGAAGTAAAAATCCAGACAGAAGTTTTGGAGAAAACACTCAAATATTATCTTCAATCATGATCTCATTCATACGGAGGAAAGAAGTCCAGTTTTCTGAGATTAAAGGAGTAAATTCACAAGAAAAACAAATGTCTGAGATCATAGAGATGCAGAATTTTTCAGGGAACAACACAGAAATCCTCTCAGATTAAATTAGAAGACGACCAAACATCCTCTGAGATCATGAAGTCAGAATCTCTGGCAAAAAAAAACCCGTAAAACTTGTCTGAGATGAAAGACGGAAGTTTCTGAGGTCCAGAGACGTAAACTCTGAACGTCTTCATGTTTCCACTCAGACCGAGAGCCTCCGACTATCAACACCTCGGCTTCACAGCTCATTTACATTCAAACACCACGTCCACAAACTCGTCAGCAAACTTCACCAGAAGCTTCGGCTTTTCTACAACAACCGTCCCAGTTTCCCCCTGAACTGCAGGAAACATGAGACCCAGGTGGGTTTTCTTTCTTTAATTTACAGGCTGCCGCTGCCTCCTCTCTGAAACCACAGGGTCACTTCATCATCCTGCTCTGAGATTTGTAACCGGAGATCCCGACGACGCTCATCGCTGCACCCTGGGTCCGCGCACGGGTTCGAGATTTCAAAATAAAAGTGAGAAATAAGCATTTTTTTTCAGCCATAACACAAAATGAAAAAATGGAAAACGGGCCGTAATTCATCGCCCATTACATCCGGGATGTTTTTTGGGAGGTTTGGAGGTTTTCTGTTCCTTCAGCTTTGCCTTTTGGTTTCCTTACGTTTCCTTAGGGTGGGGGTTTTCTGCCTTCAGCTCTCATTTCATCTGCGGGGCGTCTTTTGGGGTTTTGTTGGTGTTTTCTGCCCTACATTAGTGTAGCGGAGCATTCATTTTATTGAGGGATTTTTATTTCATTACCAGAGTTAAAAATCATTTAGTTAGCATAGGCTGGGTCCAAAACTACGGAAGCCCTAAGGTCCAACTTCATTTTTTCGCTCTGTTTTCTCGTTATAACGACTTCATTTTCCGGTGAGGAACAAAGTGAAACCAACCCTCCAGACCAGAAGGAGCTCTGCCACCGCTGCACACTACCGACTGAGAGTTTGTTAAAGTTGGAAAGATGTTCACAGATTCAGACTTCCAGCATCAATAACTCATTAGAGACACGTTGTCAAATCATAATCGATGCCTCTTTCCATCGTTGTCAGGTAGACAATGTGCTACAAGCCCAGCTTTATCAACAGTAGCTGTCTTTAGGCTGCACTAATAACACTGGTGTCTATGAGCAGCCAGATGGGAAACGAGTGTCCAGGGACCGTCTGCAAATTTCAAAACCTCTGCAACAGTGAAGAGAAACACAACACAAATATTCAATAACGTCACTCTACTGTACTGTAGTGTCACCAGAATCACTGCAGCATCAACTGGCAGCCTGATTGGTGGACTGACTTTACACTTCAAATCCTGAAACCTGCTCCTGAACGCTGACACATCTCTGACTCTGCAGCGCATCTCTTCGTGCCTCCCCGCCGACGAGCGTCTTTCCCCGACAACGCTTGGCATTTCAGTTTCCATGGCGACAGAGGCCCGGCAGGCTGAACGCATGAAGCAGCGCGGAGTAAATACGCAGACGAACCAAAGCGTCGGCAGCTGCTCCGGGTTTCATTTGTGGATTCTAATGAGCTCCTCTCTGACTGTTAAAGATCACGACTTCGTTCAGTCATCTCTGGACGTGAGTCAGCGTCGGGTTCCCCCCCAGAACGCTGAAATCTCAGCCGAGGATGATCCAGACGAGATAAAGAGGCGCCGAGTTTACACGAAAACCAGAAACTGTTGCATCAAAGACACCAGACAGACTGATTAATTAACCGATTTGATCCAAACACGTCCTTCTGTTAAATCAGAACGGTTCAACGGTGCGACGGTGCGACGGTGCGACGGTGCGACGGTGCGACGGTGCTTTATGGGGGTGGGAATCACAGGGTGCCTCACGATACGAGACGATACGATACGAGATGAGACGATACGATACAAGACGATACGAGACGATACGATACGAGATGATATGAGACGATACAAGATGATATGAGACGATACAAGATGATACAAGAAGACATGAGACGAGACGATACAAGATGATATGAGACGATACGAGACGAGACGATACGAGATGATACAAGAAGACATGAGACGATACGAGACGAGATGATAAGATACAAGACGATACGATAAAATATGATATGATACGAGACGATATGATACGATACGATACGAGACGATACAAGATGATATGAGACGATACAAGAAGACATGAGACGAGACGATACAAGATGATATGAGATGATATGAGATGATATGAGACGATACGATATATGATATGAGACGATACGAGACGAGATGATAAGATACAAGACGAGACGATACAAGATGATATGAGATGATACAAGATAATATGAGATGATACAAGATGATATGAGACGATACAAGATGATAGGAGACGATACAAGATGATATGAGACGATACAAGATGATATGAGATGATACAAGATGATATGAGATGATACAAGATGATATGAGACGATACAAGATGATATGAGATGATACAAGATGATATGAGACGAGACGATACGATATATGATATGAGATGATATGAGACGATATGAGATGATACAAGATGATATGAGATGATACAAGATGATATGAGATGATACAAGATGATATGAGATGATACAAGATGATATGAGATGATACAAGATGATAGGAGATGATACAAGATGATATGAGATGATACAAGATGATATGAGATGATACAAGATGATAGGAGACGATACAAGATGATATGAGACGATACAAGATGATATGAGATGATACAAGATGATATGAGACGAGACAATACGATATATGATATGAGATGATATGAGACAATATGAGATGATACAAGATGATATGAGACGATACGAGACGACATGAGACGAGACGATACGAGATGATAAGATACAAGACGATACGATACAATATGATATGATACGAAATGATATGAGACGATACGAGACGAGACGAGACGATAAAATACAATATGATAAAAGACGAGATGATACGATACAATACGATACGATGCAACAGAATATGATACGAGACAATATGATACAAGATGATACGAGACGAGACGATGCGGTACGATACACAGGACTCACAATACCAATGCTATAACGACACAGCGGTACTACGATAATCGCTATATTGCAAGACAATAACGATACAAT
Organism: Dascyllus trimaculatus; assembly: GCA_024666655.1. Classification (NCBI taxonomy): domain Eukaryota; kingdom Metazoa; phylum Chordata; class Actinopteri; family Pomacentridae; genus Dascyllus; species Dascyllus trimaculatus. Next base: position 1,925,533 of record CM045454.1, read on the forward strand.
ATTTTTACACCTTAATACACTAGGGGAGTGACAAAACATCAATACAGCGATATATCATCCTCCCTCGTCATGCGATATGAGCATCGATACGCTGGCGCCAAATATCCATACTAATTAATATAATAAGGCTCTAAACCCTCCAGATTCTCCTGCCAGCTGCCGTTTCCCCAGCGTCACTACTTAATGTCTCCAACGTTTAAAGCAAAGATGGCCGCCAGCATTACAACGTCCATCACTGGGTTCATCTGAAGGACCTCCACCCGTACAGTGTGGTGGAAAATGAAGGGTCTGGAAGAATGCTACACCCTGGAACCAAGGTATGAATAAATCCAAGGTATAGATATGGTGATGGATCGTCATGGGACTGTCTGGTGATGTATCGATTATCAATGTATCGTATCGTATCGTATTGAGGTGACCAAGAAATCTTCTTAACAGGAGACTTTAGAGCTAAAAATAAACTCATTTCATCTCTTTGTAGAGAAACCATTGAATTATTTATGTTCCTGTAAATACGCTGCAGCAGTTTAACCTTTAACTCCTCTACATGTATTTACATTAATTCTTAAAATAAACATGACAATAAATTAACCTGCAGTTTATTCTTTGTTTACGTTGAACGTTTCGGAGGAAGGATTTTGTAATTTAGCATCAGTTTTAGAGAAAATAAAGACAAACTCTTGTTATAGTTCAGATCTGTTGAGTTTACAAGCAGCTGCTGATGTACAGATGAACTTCCTGCATCTTTTCAGAATAATATTCATAAGTTATTTCTGATTATTAATGTCGCCGAGGTCATGGTTAGCTTCGTGGTTTCAAACGTTCTTTTAACCAGCTGATTTTAAAAACACCACCTGGTCACAGTCTCTGTTTTATTTCGAGATTCCTTCCAGGAACTTTCTCAGCAAACTAAAGCTGCATTCAGATTCGGCCTCGTCTCTGCCTCCTGGAGTTTTCTCCGGACGGCTGAACCTTCAAGGTCGCCGACTGAGCAGGACCGGGTGTTGTCGGACTGAACGTGGCTGCAGAGGGAGGCTGGGACCGGTCGTGACAGCGGGAGGCTTTTAAAGCTGTCAGAGCCTGACTCACTTTTTTATTTAGAGCGCTGCCGTTCCATAGGTCTTCAGCTGGAGGCCGCATCTCAGTTTGTTCACTGTACAGCAGAAATAAACCAAACTGACTTCAACAAAGGTTCAGAGAACAACAACAACAACGACGACCTGCAGGTAAACAAACAGAATTAAGATGTAGAATCATGTCATTTATCTCAGTGTGACTTAAACTGCAGCAGATCTTTATATTTTCAGCTTCAGAGCTTCAGATGTTCTAATTTTATTGACTTCCTGTCGCCGTTATCAGTCAGAATCAATATAAGATAAGATCAATTGATTAGCTTCGGTTTGTTTAAACTTCAAGAGAATGTCTCAGAGTCTGACAGTGTTTTGTTGAGTTCAACCGACACGTTTTATTTAGAGCTGATAGCGATTATTGGTAATCAAGAACTCCGATAACAGATATCAGGATTAGATGTATGTTTCCAGTAAAAGTTCCAATTAAAGTAAAGCAGGAGTTCTTGGACCTGAGCTGCTCTGAGTACTGCTTCTTTTGGTTTTCCTATTTGTATCTTGAAAATACATGAACCAGAAAAAATGAACATTTAGCAGTTTTTTCTAACTTTTGAAACAAGTTCTGTTTGTTTTCCTGACCGGCAGCGATGGAGGAGGTTGGGGTTGATGGTCGGGCCTGTGAATTGACGTTCTTTGACGCCAAAAATCATATTTGCATCCAATTTCTTACGAACTGTTCCCCCTAAGCTTTAGCAGCTATTTAGATTTACCTCCTCTGAACCAAACAGACATTTGGTAAAAGGAATTAAAGGGTCACCATCATAAATCCTGAATTTTAGCGGCTGACTGACGTTTTTCAGGGTGGACACCAATGGAGGCCATCAACAGATGTTTGGATCAGATGTACATTTACAGTTAAAATCAATCTCAAGAAATCTTGGTGGAAAGACTTCAACACCAAGATTTTCTCCATCAGACGATTCAAATCAGGAATCGGTTAAAAAGTGACAACATCGTTACTGGAGCCAATAATCGATCAGGCTGATGATCGGTATTTTGGTATTTTGTACAGAACCGACCTGCTTCTTTAAGTTTAGACAACAAGCCTCAGTTTATATTTGCATCTTGAACATATATGAACCAAAAATAATCAACAGAATTTGCAGTTTTTCTAACTTTCGAAATAAGTTCTGTTTGTTTTCCTGACCGGCAGAGATGGAGGAGGTCGGGGTTGATGGTCGGGCCTGTCAACAGACGTTCTTACTTCCCTGAGTTGCTGTTTAGTTTTATCTCCTCTGAACCAAACAAGAATTTTGGAAAAAGAAATAAACTGTGGTCTCCAGAAATCCGAATGCGTTTTAGAGTTGTTGTTTCTTTTCAGGGACGATGCCAACATCAGTGGAGGAGGTTGGGGTTGATGGTCGGGCCTGTGAACTGACAAAAACAGCATTTGCATCCAATTTCTGACAAATGGTTTCCTCCTAAGCTTTATTTTCTATTTAGATTTACTTCTCTGTAACCAAACAAAAATTTAGTTTAAAAAAACAAGGATTTGCAACATAAATTGTGCATTTTAGATGTTTACGGATACATTTTTTCCAGGCCGATACCAACAACGATCATTAGTAATCAAGGAACTGACACAAAAAAGAAAACATTCGAGCCGAATCCCTTCATTTTCCTGATAAAGCTGATCAAAAATCAATCTGATCTGCAGTAAAAATGAAAATCCTGGTATGAAACTCCAACCCTGACCTTCACAGAAATGTCTCTCAACATTTATCTTTCACGCTTTTAGAATAATTTAATTGGGAATCGGTTAAAACATGTCTTTCATGAAGCTGTTAACTTAATGAATGCTGGATATCGGATGTTATTACTGGCCAACTGATGATCATGCTGCTGTTACCGGCTGATAAAGGCGAAGACACTCAGCCAACAAGGTGGAAGATGGTCAGAGATGTACGCTAAACAGGTAAAACACACAGCAGATGTTAAAACTGCTGCATAACAGACGAGGCTTTAATGACATTGTTCTTCCAGACTGGAGCGTAAAACAAGAACTCCGTCTGCTCGTCGTCGCCGTTAAGCTCTTGAAGCCTTTAACACGCCGCCGGCAAAGAACAAAGTTCAGTAAATTCAAAAACCTGCAGGAATAAAAATCCGCTCGTCCTACTTCCACGCAGACCCGAGGACGAGGGCTGCATTTTAATTTCTGGAGTAAATGAGTTCGCGGCGACGCGGGAGGTGAGCGGGGAGGTTTTTAAACGGAGGATGAAAAGGTTTCAGTTCACAAAGAAGAGAGCGACACAACCAGCCGACAGAATGTCCTGCAGCGAGATGATGAAAAGCTGCTGGCTCGCTTCATCCTGGGAAATAAAATAAAACACACAGCAAAGACACATAGGAGGGAGATATATATATATATATATATGTATGGAGAGATATAAATATATATATATACTTATGAACGGCGGTGCAGGTTACAGAGAAGCTGTGTTTCAAACTGGATCTCTGGGCTTTAATGATGCAGCGTCAAACTGATCTGAAAGTTAAGTTCACAGGACGAATAAATGAAAAACTAACAGAACGGGGTCCAGATGTTGGAGTTCATAGGGTCTAGATGTTGGTGTTCATAGGGGTCCAGATGTTGGAGTTCATAGGGGTCTAGATGTTGGTGTTCATAGGGTCTAGATGTTGGTGTTCATAGGGTCTAGATGTTGGTGTTCATAGGGTCTAGATGTTGGTGTCCATAGGGTCTAGATGTTGGAGTTCATAGGGGTCTAGATGTTGGTGTTCATAGGGGTCTAGATGTTGGTGTTCATAGGGTCTAGATGTTGGTGTTCATATGGGTCTAGATGTTGGTGTTCATAGGGGTCTAGATGTTGGAGTTCATAGGGGTCTAGATGTTGGTGTTCATAGGGGTCCAGATGTTGGTGTTCATAGGGGTCTAGATGTTGGTGTTCATAGGGGTCTAGATGTTGGTGTTCATAGGGTCTAGATGTTGGTGTTCATAGGGGTCTAGATGTTGGTGTTCATAGGGTCTAGATGTTGGTGTTCATAGGGGTCTAGATGTTGGTGTTCATAGGGGTCTAGATGTTGGTGTTCATAGAGGTCTAGATGTTGGTGTTCATAGGGGTCTAGATGTTGGTGTTCATAGGGGTCTAGATGTTGGTGTTCATAGGATCTAGATGTTGTAGTTCATAGGGGTCTAGATGTTGGTGTTCATAGGGGTCTACATGTTGGTGTTCATAGAGGTCTAGATGTTGGTGTTCATAGGGGTCTAGATGTTGGTGTTCATAGGGGTCTAGATGTTGGTGTTCATAGGGGTCTAGATGTTGGTGTTGATAGGGGTCTAGATGTTGGTGTTCATAGGAGTCTAGATGTTGGTGTTCATAGGAGTCTAGATGTTGGTGTTCATAGGGGTCTAGATGTTGGTGTTCATAGGGGTCTAGATGTTGGTGTTCATAGGGTCTAGATGTTGGTGTTCATAGGGTCTAGATGTTGGTGTTCATATGGTCTAGATGTTGGTGTTCATAGGGTCTAGATGTTGGTGTTCATAGGGGTCTAGATGTTGGTGTTCATAGGGTCTAGATGTTGGTGTTCATATGGGTCTAGATGTTGGTGTTCATAGGGGTCTAGATGTTGTAGTTCATAGGGGTCTAGATGTTGGTGTTCATAGGGGTCTAGATGTTGGTGTTCATAGGATCTAGATGTTGTAGTTCATAGGGGTCTAGATGTTGGTGTTCATAGGGGTCTACATGTTGGTGTTCATAGAGGTCTAGATGTTGGTGTTCATAGGGGTCTAGATGTTGGTGTTCATAGGGGTCTAGATGTTGGTGTTGATAGGGGTCTAGATGTTGGTGTCCATAGGGGTCTAGATGTTGGTGTTCATAGGGTCTAGATGTTGGTGTTCATAGGGTCTAGATGTTGGTGTTCATAGGGGTCTAGATGTTGATGTTCATAGGGTCTAGATGTTGGTGTTCATAGGGGTCTAGATGTTGGTGTTCATAGGGTCTAGATGTTGATGTTCATAGGGGTCTAGATGTTGGTGTTCATAGTGGTCTAGATGTTGGTGTTCATAGGGGTCTAGATGTTGGTGTTCATAGGGTCTAGATGTTGGTGTTCATAGGGGTCTACATGTTGGTGTTCATAGAGGTCTAGATGTTGGTGTTCATAGGGGTCTAGATGCGGGTGTTCATAGGGTCTAGATGCGGGTGTTCATAGAGTCTAGATCAGGGGTGGCCAACCCTGGTCCTCAAGAGCCACAATCCAGCATGTTTTAGATGTTTCCCTCTTCCAACACACCTGATTCAAATGATCAGCTCTGCAGAAGCCTGATAACTATCCTGATCAGACCAGGGGTGGCCAACCCTGGTCTAGATGTTGGTGTTCATAGGGGTCTAGATGTTGGTGTCCATAGGGGTCTAGATGTTGTTGGTGTTATATGAGGCTGATTCTGCCTTATTGAATCCTCTTAGGAACAACTGTTCAATGTAAGTGAAGAACTATAAGCTCACAAAGATTAAAAAAAAACCTTTAAATCCTAAATTTTCATGGTCTCCATCCTTTCAAGGATCAACACAAGTTAATTTACAGTTTGTTCTATTCAGAAAACACAACCAGAGGTTTCTTTGAATAGAAATACACGAAGAACAACCGATGCCGACGGTTCATCTACCCTCTCTGAGGTTTACGCCTTCAGGACAAACAGGACAAACCCTACGAAGGTGACTCGTCCAGATTCCAGAGGACTCATCCTTTAATTAGGGCGTCCACAGAGTCCAGCTGGTCTCACGGGGACTGAATCTAATGGTGCATTCAAGGGCTCCGAGTTTTCAAGTCAACATCTCTAAGAGGTGGTTTAAAACTGGGTCAGTCTGTTGTTTAAGAAAGTGGTGTTGCTCAGATTTACTTAATTTGTTCTGTGGGAACCAAAATTAATCCTGTAAAATATTGAAGTTGAATTTTCAGCATGAGGAGCCATTTTTACGGTTGAATATCTCCAGAAATCAAACTCCCACAGCCGTGAAATTTGGTGAGAACGCAGACAGAATAGTTTCCAGTAGATCAGGATGATTAAATGGATCCAGCAGAGGACATATTTCTAATTATTGGATGTAGAAAATGGAAGAAAGTGCAAAATTTTCAAATGAGAGTGGTACTGTGGTTCCTGTAAGTGTAGATCTGTGGATGGATCCATATTTTAAAACAAAAATACAGTCTTTTGTCCACATTTTACTAACTGTTGAGACTCTAACATCAGTAGAATCTGATGTGGGGGAAAGTTTGACCAGACAAGGAGCCGGTTTTTCACTATTTTGACTTGAAACTTCTCCAAAATGGGTCAAAGTCGTCCCTAATAACTAAAGACCTGTTCAGAAATGGTTAAAAATTCGTCCAAAATGACTTGAAGCGTGCCTAAAATAACCAAAAAATATCCTTAATTATTTAAAACCCAGTTCAGAGAGACTCAAAATCACCTGAAACCAAAACCAAACCCAGCCAGAAACACTTAAATTGTCCAAAATGAAAATAGTGAACAATTACTCGTCCTACAAAATGAAAGAAAGTCCACATAGTTCAGCTGAGGATGGCCTTGTGTCTCCATAAAGTTCCTGTAAGTGTATAAAAATGGATGGATCCATGTTTCTACTAAAAATACAGCCTTTGGTCGACATTTCACCAACTGCTGAGGCTCTAACATCAGTAGAATCCGACAAGGTGCTCATCGGGGTCCACATGTTGGCCCTCACAGTTGAAAAACTCCCGCCTCAGTGGTATGGTTTCTCCCCTGCAGTATTTAAATGTGCATTACGACGCCTTTCGTGGATCCGACATCAAACCGCTGCCTCTAGTGCGCGAACATCCTCAGAACGACACCAGCACTGCTTCATTGAGCGACAGAAGTGAATCGGTCTTCATGATAGCGTCACCACCTTCAGCGTCCAGACGTCTGATTATTGTGTCAGACTCTGCAGCAGCCACTGATTATATTTAGACCCTCCCAGAGCTTCATGTTTAAGACGCGAAAGTGAAGGAAGCACTGAGTCATGCAGGACGCTGTCGCAGCTCCCGGGTCAGACCTCAGACACCTGCGTAGGTTCGGACCCCGGGAGAATCCAGGAGCCTCGTCTGGTCCGACAGAAATAGAAGCTCAGAGGGATTCTGGGACGTTTGTTTCAGCCTCGGCGTTTAAAGGACAGATCAGGGATCGGAGCGGCTGTCAGTTACTGCGGCTGACCTCAAACCACTTCACAACACTTTCAGGAAAACTTTCCCGGATTCTGCAGCGAAGCCATCTGGTTGGAGCGGCATCTGCTTTAACACCGTGGACAGTGAACGCACCGCAGCAGATCCACATCTCTGCAGATTAAAACACCTCAGAAACAGACAAAAGACCAAACTAGACGACTGCCGTGAAATGGATCAGTAATTTAAATTTGACCAACTCTAAAGTCTGAATCAGCAGAAACATGCTGTTATACACGTCAGCGGGGCATCGAAACTCATCCAGTCACATTAGATCTAGTCGGAGGTCATTAACCACCACATTAGTCGTTGTCATGGTGCCCGTTGCTAGCTAAACTCCCACAATGCTCTCTGCTTCCAACATGAACTGTAGTCTGAGTGACGCCTCCTCTGGTCTCTACAGTGTTAAACAGTAAGAGGCTCCACCTGGTGGAACAACCAGGAACTACAGCTGATCTATGATACATTTACTGACATCATGGAGAGAAAACAGGTTTAATACATCTGTTGGAGCCTCAGTACATCCTCTAGTACTACATTTACCCTCTAGTACTACATTTACCCTCTAATACTACATTTACCCTCTAGTACTAAATTTACTCTCTAGTACTAAATTTACTCTCTAGTACTACATTTACCCTCTAGTACTACATTTACCCTCTAGTACTAAATTTACTCTCTAGTACTAAATTTACCCTCTAGTACTACATTTACCCTCTAATACTACATTTACCCTCTAGTACTAAATTTACTCTCTAGTACTAAATTTACTCTCTAGTACTACATTTACCCTCTAGTACTACATTTACCCTTTAATACTACATTTACCCTCTAACACTTCATTTACCCTCTAGTACAGGGGTGTCAAACTCAAATACACAGCGGGCCAAATCTGAAAACCTGGACATAGTCGCGGGCCAACATTATATTATTATAATATGTATATACATATATATATATATATATAAATATATATTAATTATATTATATTATATTATAATATATATTATAATTATAATTATCAACATTATTATATTGATATTATATATTAATAAAACTAGCCTTTACAGCAGCCTCACTTTGTGATATGGCTTTTTTGAACATAGTCTGTTGTGAAACCAAGCTTCTTTTCACCTCCTTTACTTTCATGTGCCTTTAACTCATGTCCAGGTCTTTGTACTTGTCCTGGTGTTTCATAGTGTCATCTAATGTTGTTCTCCGTGGTTATCGCCACGTTGGCTCCACATACTAGACGGGGTTGGTCTGAATAGCAATAGGTGAGCGCCGGATATTCTGGTCCAGTTACTGACAAATATCTGAATATTTGGGTCGTACGGCCGCGGTGGCCGGGACCGGGGGTAGCGGCGAGGGCGAGGGCGAAGGGGAAGTGTTCGTCGGAGTCCGACGGCATTAGCGTGAATATCTCCTGCTGGTGGTGGTACAGTAGCAGTGTCCTGGCGTGTCACTGGTGCAGATGCTAAGTCAGGTGGCGGCGGCGGAGGGGTGGAGGTGGTTGGGTCAGTAGTAGCGTGCAGTTGCTATGACTACTGTCAACAGAGGAGAGGGTGTTTATGGGTCCTGTCCTGATTGACGCCATATGTCTATGATTGACGCGCCGATACAGAGCAGAGCATTCTGGGACTTGTAGTATTAGCGATACATGCGCTGTATAATACCGGCGGGCCAGCTTTAGTAATCATCTGGTATTACCTCGCGGGCCAAATATAATTACACTGCGGGCCAAATTTGGCCCGCGGGCCTGAGTTTGACACCTATGCTCTAGTACTACATCTTACCATCTAGTACTACATTTACCCTCTAATACTACATTTACCCTCTAATACTACATTTACCCTCTAGTACTACATTTACCCTCTAATACTACATTTACCCTCTAGTACTACATTTACCCTCTAGTACTACATCTACCCTCTAGTACTACATTTACCCTCTAGTACTACATTTACCCTCTAATACTACATTTACCATCTAATACTACATTTACCCTTTAATACTACATTTACCCTCTAGTACTACATTTACCCTCTAATACTACATTTACCCTCTAGTACTACATTTACCCTCTAGTACTACATTTACCCTCTAGTACTACATTTACCCTCTAGTACTACATTTACCCTCTAGTACTACATTTACCCTCTAGTACTACATCTACCCTCTAGTACTACATTTACCCTCTAGTACTACATTTACCCTCTAGTACTACATTTACCCTCTAGTACTACATTTACCCTCTAATACTACATTTACCCTCTAGTACTACATTTACCCTCTAATACTACATTTACCCTCTAGTACTACATTTACCCTCTAATACTACATTTACCCTCTAGTACTACATTTACCCTCTAGTACTACATTTACCCTCTAATACTACATTTACCCTCTAATACTACATTTACCCTCTAATACTACATTTACCCTCTAGTACTACATTTACCATCTAGTACTACATTTACCCTCTAGTACTACATTTACCCTCTAGTACTACATTTACCCTCTAGTACTACATTTACCCTCTAATACTACATTTACCCTCTAATACTACATTTACCCTCTAATACTACATTTACCCTCTAATACTACATTTACCCTCTAATATTACATTTACCCTGTAGTACTACATTTACCCTCTAATACTACATTTACCTTCTAGTACTACATTTACCCTCTAATACTACATTTACCCTCTAATACTACATTTACCTTCTAGTACTACATTTACCCTCTAATACTACATTTACCTTCTAATACTACATTTACCCTCTAGTACTACATTTACCCTCTAGTACTACATTTACCCTCTAACACTACATTTATCCTCTAGTACTACATTTACCCTCTAGTACTACATTTACCCTCTAATACTACATTTACCTTCTAATACTACATTTACCCTCTAGTACTACATTTACCCTCTAGTACTACATTTACCCTCTAGTACTACATTTACCCTCTAGTACTACATTTACCCTCTAGTACTACATTTACCCTCTAGTACTACATTTACCCTCTAGTACTACATTTACCCTCTAATACTACATTTACCCTCTAGTACTACATTTACCCTCTAGTACTACATTTACCCTGTAGTACTACATTTACCCTCTAATACTACATTTACCCTCTAGTACTACATTTACCCTCTAATACTACATTTACCCTCTAGTACTACATTTACCCTCTAATACTACATTTACCCTCTAGTACTACATTTACCCTCTATTACTACATTTACCCTCTAGTACTACATTTACCCTCTAGGACTACATTTACCCTCTAGTACTACATTTACCCTCTAGTACTACATTTACCCTCTAGTACTACATTTACCCTCTAATACCACATTTACCCTCTAGTACTATATTTACCCTCTAATACTACATTTGCCACTCTAATACTACATTTACCCTCTGGTACTACATTTACCCTCTAGTACTACATTTACCCTCTAGTACTACATTTACCCTCTAAGGTACTACACCCTCAGCGCACATTTACCTTCTAATACTACATTTAGCTAATACTACATTTACCCTCCAATACTACATTTACCCTCTAGTACTACATTTATCTCTAGTACTACAATTACCTCTAGTACTACATTTACCTCTAGTACTACAATTACCTCTAGTACTACATTTACCCTCTAATACTACATTTACCCTCTAATACTACATTTACCCTCTAGTACTACATTTACCCTCTAGTACTACATTTACCCTCTAATACTACATTTACCCTCTAGTACTACATTTACTCTCTAATACTACATTTACCCTCTAGTACTACATTTACTCTCTAATACTACATTTACCCTCTAATACTACATTTACCCTCTAGTACTACATTTACCCTCTAATACTACATTTACCCTCTAATACTACATTTACCCTCTAGTACTACATTTACCCTCTAATACTACATTTACCCTCTAATACTACATTTACCCTCTAGTACTACATTTACCCTCTAGTACTACATTTACCCTCTAGTACTACATTTACCCTCTAGTACTACATTTACCCTCTAGTACTACATTTACCCTGTAGTACTACATTTACCCTCTAGTACTACATTTACCCTGTAACACTACATGTACCCT
>CM045454.1:1937077-2091761 GCA_024666655.1 Dascyllus trimaculatus
GGTCTAGATGTTGGTGTTCATAGGGGTCTAGATGTTGGTGGTCATAGGGTCTAGATGTTGGTGTTCATATGGTCTAGATGTTGGTGTTCATAGAGGTCTAGATGTTGGTGTTCATAGGGGTCTAGATGTTGGTGTTCATAGGGTCTAGATGTTGGTGTTCATAGGGGTCTAGATGTTGGTGTTCATATGGTCTAGATGTTGGTGTTCATGGGGTCTAGATGTTCATAGGGGTCTAGATGATGGTGTCCATAGGGGTCTAGATGTTGGTGTTAATAGGGGTCTAGATGTTCATAGGGGTCTAGATGTTGGTGTTCATAGGGGTCTAGATGTTGGTGTTCATAGGGGTCTAGATGTTGGTGTTCATAGGGTCTAGATGTTGGTGTTCATAAGGGTCTCGAGTCTAGATGTTGGTGTTCATAGGGTTTAGATGTTGGTGTTCATAGGGGTCTAGATGTTGGTGTTCATAGGGTCTAGATGTTGGTGTCCATAGGGGTCTAGATGTTGGTGTCCATAGGGGTCTAGATGTTGGTGTCCATAGGGGTCTAGATGTTGGTGTTCATAGGGTCTAGATGTTGGTGTTCATAGGGGTCTAGATGTTGGTGTTAATAGAGGTCTAGATGTTGGTGTTCATAGGGTCTAGATGTTGGTGTTCATAGGGGTCTAGATGTTGGTGTTCATAGGGTCTAGATGTTGGTGTTCATAGGGGTCTAGATGTTGGTGTTCATAGGGTCTAGATGTTGGTGTTCATAGAGTCTAGATGTTGGTGTTCATAGAGTCTAGATGTTGGTGTTCATAGGGGTCTAGATGTTGGTGTTCATAGGGGTCTAGATGTTGGTGTTCATAGGGGTCTAGATGTTGGTGTCCATAGGGTCTAGATGTTGGTGTTCATAGGGGTCTAGATGTTGGTGTCCATAGGGGTCTAGATGTTGGTGTTCATAGGGTCTAGATGTTGGTGTTCATAGGGTCTAGATGTTGGTGTTCATAGGGTCTAGATGTTGGTGTTCATAGGGTCTAGATGTTGGTGTTCATAGGGGTCTAGATGTTGGTGTTCATAGGGTCTAGATGTTGGTGTTCATAGGGGTCTAGATGTTGGTGTTCATAGGGTCTAGATGTTGGTGTTCATAGGGTCTAGATGTTGGTGTTCATAGGGTCTAGATGTTGGTGTTCATAGGGGTCTAGATGTTGGTGTCCATAGGGGTCTGGATGTTGGTGTTCATAGGGGTCTAGATGTTGGTGTTCATAGGGTCTAGATGTTGGTGTCCATAGGGTCTAGATGTTGGTGTCCATAGGGTCTAGATGTTGGTGTTCATAGGGGTCTAGATGTTGGCGTTCATAGGGGTCTGGATGTTGGTGTCCATAGGGGTCTAGATGTTGGTGTTCATAGGGGTCTAGATGTTGGCGTTCATAGGGGTCTGGATGTTGGTGTCCATAGGGGTCTAGATGTTGGTGTCCATAGGGGTCTAGATGTTGGTGTCCATAGGGGTCTAGATGTTGGTGTCCATAGGGTCTAGATGTTGGTGTCCATAGGGTCTGGATGTTGGTGTTCATAGGGTCTAGATGTTGGTGTCCATAGGGTCTAGATGTTGGTGTTCATAGGGTCTAGATGTTGGTGTTCATAGGGGTCTAGATGTTGGTGTTCATAGGGGTCTAGATGTTGGTGTTCATAGGGGTCTAGATGTTGGTGTTCATAGGGGTCTAGATGTTGGTGTGTTCATAGGGTCTAGATGTTGGTGTTCATAGGGGTCTAGATGTTGGTGTTCATAGGGGTCTAGATGTTGGTGTTCATAGGGTCTAGATGTTGGTGTTCATAGGGGTCTAGATGTTGGTGTTCATAGGGTCTAGATGTTGGTGTTCATAGGGGTCTAGATGTTGGTGTCCATAGGGGTCTAGATGTTGGTGTTCATAGGGTCTAGATGTTGGTGTTCATAGGGGTCTAGATGTTGGTGTTCATAGGGTCTAGATGTTGGTGTTCATAGGGTCTAGATGTTGGTGTTCATAGGGGTCTAGATGTTGGTGTTCATAGGGTCTAGATGTTGGTGTCCATAGGGTCTAGATGTTGGTGTCCATAGGGGTCTAGATGTTGGTGTTCATAGGGTCTAGATGTTGGTGTTCATAGGGTCTAGATGTTGGTGTCCATAGGGTCTAGATGTTGATGTCCATAGGGGTCTGGATGTTGGTGTTCATAGGGTCTAGATGTTGGTGTTCATAGGGTCTAGATGTTGGTGTCCATAGGGTCTAGATGTTGGTGTCCATAGGGTCTAGATGTTGGTGTTCATAGGGTCTGGATGTTGGTGTCATAGGGTCTAGATGTTGGTGTCCATAGGGTCTAGATGTTGGTGTTCATAGGGTCTAGATGTTGGTGTCCATAGGGTCTAGATGTTGGTGTCCATAGGGGTCTAGATGTTGGTGTTCATATGGTCTAGATGATTTTTAATTGTATTTGAATTATATATGAAATCATCCCAGTGATTCTTCACTAGGACAGTAAATAACATTTGAAAAATTGAGTTTTTTTCCACAAACTGTGTGACTAACATTGGAATAAAGTCAGTAAAATTAAAGAAACACGATTGAAGAAGCAGAATTTATCGAAAAAATGACAGTTTTTTTTATAGATTCAATCCGTAATATGTCAATTTAGCAGGTATTAAATGACAGTACACGGTCTTAACTGCAGTGTTTTGTCCTGTTAGGTTACTTTTATCACTTAATTCACCATCAATCATCCTTTATCCTGCTGTTTTAACCTGATTTAATCTGATTTAACTCATGTTTGTCGTCGTAGTTATTGGATTTCTGTTAAGATTTGACATCTTTTGTTGCTGTGATGCATTTATATCACTATAAAAATGAAGTTATTGTGGTCGTTCTGGCGTCTTTACCCTGACAGGAGACATGTCTGAGGTCTCTCTGGTCCCGTCGAGCTGCAGGACTTTATATCGCAGTGAGAAATGAAGCCACAGTGAGGAAAAATGAGTCGGGAGCAGAGAAACGAGCCCTGCTGCCTTTGTTTTCTCTACCCGCTGCCTTAAAGTTCACCTCATGAATCAGGAGAAGCTCCGAAGGCTGAGCAGATCCATCACCGCTGCCTCTCAGGGCGAGGAGGAGCTTCAGGTTTCCACGGTTACAGCAGGAATGAAGCTGCACCGGGAGGAAAGAGTCCAGCTGATGGGGATCTCTGGGGTAAAACTGAGCAGAGTCCAGGTCGGAGAGGACCAAACCCGTAAAACTGAACTCAGATGTTCAACGACACCTGCCAAAATAAGAGCTCCTCCTTCTCCAGCATCGTTTCCATGGCTACAGTGAACCAAGAAGCCACCATGGAAGGACGACTTCAACAGAACGAGTGTTAAAAAAAACTTAAAGGAGGAAACCTAAAGATTAGCATGATGATGTGTTGTGTACACTGTAAAAAATCTGTTAAAAAAAAGGTTAAAATTTGGCAGCAGAGAAGAAAAAACTGTAAAAACTATGAAAATAACAGCAAATATCTGTAAAATAAAAGTATTTTTTAGCTGTAAAAGGAAACAGTTTTTACGATATTGCGAACATGAATTAATACTTTACTCTGTGATTTTACTAAATATTATCTGTAATTTTACAAAACAGGAAAAAAAATCTGTGAAATATAAATTTAAATGGTTAAATTTTTTATTATTAATTTTTCAATCTTTAACATGCACAGTTTCTATTTCATCTGTAGAATAATAATAATAATAACAATAATATAATAATAATGGTAATAATAATAATAATAAATTATTAGAAAATAAATAAAAAAGCAGAGAAATTAATTTTTCTTATTTTCTTTAATTTTATTCATTTAAACACTTTTCAACACAGAATGAACTAAATTTATATTTCAGATAATGACAAATAAATCTGTAAAATAAATAAATATTTGTTAATTTAACTCCAGTAAAAAAAAAAAAAACGCTTTTTATAAAAATACAGGTTATTAATGTGGACATTATTTACAGTTAACATGTAAGTTAATCATTTCTTCTGCGATTTTATTAAATATTATCTCTAATTTAAATAAATAAAGAACATTTGGAAATCAATTGTTAAAGATTATTTTCAGTTTTGTCCGTTTTTTTCCAGTTAACATGTAAATCGGTGCTTTTTATGGGATTTTTCTAGATATTATCTGTATTTTTAGCAAAACAAGGATAAGCTGTGAAACAAAGACAGTTTTTCTTTTAAACCATTTTTCAATACAAATTATATTTAATTCATATTTGCAGTCTGATGTTTTGTCGTCCCGTCCATCCGCCCCGACCTCCTCCAGCCTGTTTCTGTACTGATGAACTAGACATCAGTGTCTGATGGGTTCATCCTGTCTAGATGATCCCAGGTGTCCTTTAGTTGTTCCTGCTTTGTTTTTACGTCTAATGAAAGGTCTGGTTGGTTTATCTGGAGCTCATTAGTCTGAGGGGGAACAGATCGACAGCGAAGCAACCAGACCTGACATTTAACTGTTCAGACTCACAGGAAGGCATGAGGAGCTCTCTGTCGCCATGGCAACATCACTTCCATCCCAGTGCATGATGGGAGCTGCAGTCACTGAAGTCACAACACGATCTGCCGAAAACCACAACGTTCACCGAGCGGCTGCTTCGGAGGCCTTCAGTCGGATCAGAGGAGCCTCAGTGGGTCGGTTTAAACACCGACCGAGTTTAGAAAACCTCTGAGGTGGTTCAATGTTCATGAATACCTGATCTACTGAGTCTGAACTTCTTTTGTGTCTTGTTTTTGTTGTTTTGATCCCAGGCGACCTAACCGGGACGTGAACCGGGGACCTTCTGGCTGTGAGGTGACGCTGCTGACCACCGAGCCACCGAGCAATTTAATTTGAGATAATCAAATTAAAAAATCACAAATATGGGAAAAAAGAAATCGAATTTTCTGAGATTAAAGATGTGAATTTACGAGAGAAAACCATGTTGGAGATAAAATCAAACATCGTAAATCACGATCAAGTTTTCTGAGACTTACTCCTGGAAATTTACAAATAATAATAATAATAATGTCTGAGATTATAAAGATTTAGATTTGTGTGAAAAAAACCCAGAAATCCTCTGAGATTAAACTCATATATTTATGAGATCATAAAGTCATGAAGTTTGGCGAAAGAAGTAAAAATCCAGACAGAAGTTTTGGAGAAAACACTCAAATATTATCTTCAATCATGATCTCATTCATACGGAGGAAAGAAGTCCAGTTTTCTGAGATTAAAGGAGTAAATTCACAAGAAAAACAAATGTCTGAGATCATAGAGATGCAGAATTTTTCAGGGAACAACACAGAAATCCTCTCAGATTAAATTAGAAGAAGACGACCGAACATCCTCTGAGATCATGAAGTCAGAAACTCCGGCAAAAAAACCCATAAAACTTGTCTCAGATGAAACATGGAAGTTTCTGAGGTCCAGAGACGTAAACTCTGAACGTCTTCATGTTTCCACGCAGACCGAGAGCCTCCGACTATCAACACCTCGGTGTCACAGTTCATTTACATTCAAACACCACATCGACAAACTCGTCAGCAAACTTCACCAGAAGCTTCGGCTTTTCTACAACAACCGTTCGTTTCCCCCTGAACTGCAGGAAACATGAGACCCAGGTGGGTTTTCTTTCTTTAATTTACAGGCTGCTGCTGCCTCCTCTCTGAAACCACAGGGTCACTTCATCATCCTGCTCTGAGATTTGCAATCGGAGATCCCGACGACGCTCATCGCTGCACCCTGGGTCCGCGCACGGGTTCGAGATTTCAAAATAAAAGTGAGAAATAAGCATTTTTTTTTCAGCCATAACACAAAATGAAAAAACGTAAAACGGGCCGTAATTCATCGCCCATTACATCCGGGATGTTTTTTGGGAGGTTTGGAGGTTTTCTGTTCCTTCAGCTTTGCCTTTTGGTTTCCTTACGTTTCCTTAGGGTGGGGTTTTCTGCCTTCAGCTCTCATTTCATCTGCGGGGCGTTTTTTGGGGTTTTGTTGGTGTTTTCTGCCCTACATTAGTGTAGCGGAGCATTCATTTTTTTGAGGGATTTTTATTTCATTACCAGAGTTAAAAATCATTTAGTTAGCATAGGCTGGGTCCAAAACTACGGAAGCCCTAAAGGGCCATGGTCCAACTTCATTTTTTTGCTCTGTTTTCTCGTTATAACGACTTAATTTTCCGGTGACGTCCAAAGTGAAACCAACCCTCCAGACCAGAAGGAGCTCTGCCACCGCTGCACACTACCGACTGAGAGTTGGTTAAAGTTGGAAAGATGTTCACAGATTCAGACTTCCAGCATCAATAACTCATTAGAGACACGTTGTCAAATCATAATCGATGCCTCTTTCCATCGTTGTCAGGTAGACGATGTGCTACAAGCCCAGCTTTATCAACAGTAGCTGTCTTTAGGCTGCACTAATAACACTGGTGTCTATGAGCAGCCGGCTGGGAGATGAGTGTCCAGGGACCGTCTGCAAATTTAAAAACCGCTGCAACAGCGAAGAGAAACACAACACAAATATTCAATAACGTCACTCTACTGTACTGTAGTGTCACCAGAATCACTGCAGCATCAACTGGCAGCCTGATTGGTGGACTGAGTTTACACTTCAAACCCTGAAACCTGCTCCTGAACGCTGACACATCTCTGACTCTGCAGCGCATCTCTTCGTGCCTCCCCGCCGACGAGCGTCTTTCCCCGACAACGCTTGGCATTTCAGTTTCCATGGCGACAGAGGCCCGGCAGGCTGAACGCATGAAGCAGCGCGGAGTAAATATGCAGACGAACCAAAGCGTCGGCAGCTGCTCCGGGTTTCATTTGTGGATTCTAATGAGCTCCTCTCTGACTGTTAAAGATCACGACTTCGTTCAGTCATCTCTGGACGTGAGTCAGAGTCAGGTTCCCCCCCAGAACGCTGAAGTCTCAGCCGAGGATGATCCAGACGAGATAAAGAGGCGCCGAGTTTACACGAAAACCAGAAACTGTTGCATCAAAGACACCAGACAGACTGATTAATTAACCGATTTGATCCAAACACGTCCTTCTGTTAAATCAGAACGGTTCAACGGTGCGACGGTGCTTTATGGGGGTGGGAATCACAGGGTGCCTCACGATACAAAACGATACGAGATGAGACGATACGAGACGATACGAGACGATACAAGAAGACATGAGACGATACGATACAAGAAGACATGAGACGAGACGATACAAGATGATATGAGACGATACGAGACGAGACGATACGAGATGATATGAGACGATACGAGACGAGATGATAAGATACAAGACGATACGATACAATATGATATGATATGAGACGATATGATACGATATGAGACGATACAAGATGATATGAGACGATACAAGAAGACATGAGACGAGACGATACAAGATGATATGAGACGATACGAGACGAGACGAGATGATATGAGACGATATGATACGAGATGATAAGATACAAGACGATACGATACAATATGATATGATATGAGACGATATGATACGATATGAGACGATACAAGATGATATGAGACGATACGAGACGAGATGATAAGATACAAGACGATACGATACAATATGATATGATATGAGACGATATGATACGATATGAGACGATACAAGATGATATGAGACGATACAAGATGATATGAGACGATACAAGAAGACATGAGACGAGACGATACAAGATGATATGAGACGATACGAGACGAGACGAGACGATACGAGATGATATGAGACGATATGATACGAGATGATACGAGATGATATGAGACGATATGATACGAGATGATATGAGACGATACGAGACGAGACGATACGAGATGATACGAGATGATATGAGACGATATGATACGAGATGATATGAGACGATACGCGACGAGATGATAAGATGCAAGACGATACGATACAATATGATATGATATGAGACGATATGATACGAGACGAGACGATACAAGATGATATGAGACGATACAAGAAGACATGAGACGAGACGATACAAGATGATATGAGATGATACAAGATGATAGGAGACGATACAAGATGATATGAGACGATACAAGAAGACATGAGACGAGACGATACAAGATGATATGAGACGATACGAGACGAGACGAGACGATAAGATACAAGACGATACGAGATGATACGAGATGATATGAGACGATACGAGACGAGACGATAAAATACAATATGATAAAAGACGAGATGATACGATACAATACGATACGATGCAACAGAATATGATACGAGACAATATGATACAAGATGATACGAGACGAGACGATACGGTACGATACACAGGACTCACAATACCAATGCTATCACGACACAGCGATGCTACGATAATCGCTATATTGCAAGACAATAACGATACAATATTTTTACACCTTACTACACAAGGGGAGTACAAAACATCAATACAGCGATACATCGTCGTCCCTTGTCATGTGATATGAGCATCGATACGCTGGCGCCAAATATCCATACTAATTAATATAATAAGGCTCTAAACCTTCCAGATTCTCCTGCCAGCTGCCGTTTCCCCAGCGTCACTACTTAATGTCTCCCAACGTTTAAAGCAAAGATGGCCGCCAGCATTACAACGTCCATCACTGGGTTCATCTGAAGGACCTCCACCCGTACAGTGTGGTGGAAAATGAAGGGTCTGGAAGAATGTTACACACTGGAACCAAGGAATGAATAAATCCAAGTTATAGATATGGTGATGTATCGTTATGGGACTGTCTGGTGATGTATCGATTATCAATGTATCGTGATAGTATCGGTATCGTATCGTATCGTATCGTATCGTATTGAGGTGACCAAGAAATCTTCTTAACAGGAGACTTTAGAGCTAAAAATTGACTCATTTCATCTCTTTGCAGAGAAACCATTGAATTATTTGTTTTCCTGTAAATACGTTGCAGCAGTTTAACCTTTAACTCCTCTACATGTATTTACATTAATTCTTAAAATAAACATGACAATAAATTAACCTGCAGTTTATTCTTTGTTTACTTTAAATGTTTCGGAGGAAGGATTTTGTAATTTACCATCAGTTTTAGAGAAAATAAAGACAAACTCTTGTTATAGTTCAGATCTGCTGAGTTCACAAGCAGCTGCTGATGTACAGATGAACTTCCTGCATCTTTTCAGAATAATATTCATAAGTTATTTCTGATAATTAATGTCGCCGAGGTCATGGTTAGCCTCGTGGTTTCAAACGTTCTTTTAACCAGCTGATTTTAAAAACACCACCTGGTCACAGTCTCTGTTTTATTTCGAGATTCCTTCCAGGAACTTTCTCAGCAAACTAAAGCTGCATTCAGATTCGGCCTCGTCTCTGCCTCCTGGAGTTTTCTCCGGACGGCTGAACCTTCAA
Organism: Dascyllus trimaculatus; assembly: GCA_024666655.1. Classification (NCBI taxonomy): domain Eukaryota; kingdom Metazoa; phylum Chordata; class Actinopteri; family Pomacentridae; genus Dascyllus; species Dascyllus trimaculatus. The sequence goes on from CM045454.1 coordinate 1,946,469, forward strand.
GGTCGCCGACTGAGCAGGACCGGGTGTTGTCGGACTGAACGTGGCTGCAGAGGGAGGCTGGGACCGGTCGTGACAGCGGGAGGCTTTTAAAGCTGTCAGAGCCTGACTCACTTTTTTATTTAGAGCGCTGCCGTTCCATAGGTCTTCAGCTGGAGGCCGGATCTCAGTTTGTTCACTGTACAGCAGAAATAAACCAAACTGACTTCAACAAAGGTTCAGAGAAAACAACAACAACAACGACGACCTGCAGGTAAACAAACAGAATTAAGATGTAGAATCATGTCATTTATCTCAGAGTGTTGCTTAAACTGCAGTAGATCTTTATTTTTTCAGCTGCAGAGCTTCAGATGTTCTAATTTTATTGACTTCCTGTTGCTGTTATCAGTCAGGATCAATATAAGATAAGATCAATTGATTAGCTTTAGTTTGTTTAAACTTCAAGAGAATGTCTCAGAGTCTGACAGTGTTTTGTTGAGTTCAACCGACACGTTTTATTTAGAGCTGATAGCGATTATTGGTAATCAAGAACTCCGATAACAGATATCAGGATTAGATGTATGTTTTCAGTAAACGTTCCAATTAAAGTAAAGCAGGAGTTCTTGGACCTGAGCTGCTCTGAGTACTGCTTCTTTTGGTTTTCCTATTTGTATCTTGAAAATACATGAACCAGAAAAAATGAACATTTAGCAGTTTTTTCTAACTTTTGAAACAAGTTCTGTTTGTTTTCCTGACCGGCAGCGATGGAGGAGGTTGGGGTTGATGGTCGGGCCTGTGAATTGACGTTCTTTGACGCCAAAAATCATATTTGCATCCAATTTCTTACGAACTGTTCCCCCTAAGCTTTAGCAGCTATTTAGATTTACCTCCTCTGAACCAAACAGACATTTGGTAAAAGGAATTAAAGGGTCACCATCATAAATCCTGAATTTTAGCGGCTGACTGACGTTTTTCAGGGTGGACACCAATGGAGGCCATCAACAGATGTTTGGATCAGATGTACATTTACAGTTAAAATCAATCTCAAGAAATCTTGGTGGAAAGACTTCAACACCAAGATTTTCTCCATCAGACGATTCAAATCAGGAATCGGTTAAAAAGTGACAACATCGTTACTGGAGCCAATAATCGATCAGGCTGATGATCGGTATTTTGGTATTTTGTACAGAACCGACCTGCTTCTTTAAGTTTAGACAACAAGCCTCAGTTTATATTTGCATCTTGAACATATATGAACCAAAAATAATCAACAGAATTTGCAGTTTTTCTAACTTTCGAAATAAGTTCTGTTTGTTTTCCTGACCGGCAGAGATGGAGGAGGTCGGGGTTGATGGTCGGGCCTGTCAACAGACGTTCTTACTTCCCTGAGTTGCTGTTTAGTTTTATCTCCTCTGAACCAAACAAGAATTTTGGAAAAAGAAATAAACTGTGGTCTCCAGAAATCCGAATGCGTTTTAGAGTTGTTGTTTCTTTTCAGGGACGATGCCAACATCAGTGGAGGAGGTTGGGGTTGATGGTCGGGCCTGTGAACTGACAAAAACAGCATTTGCATCCAATTTCTGACAAATGGTTTCCTCCTAAGCTTTATTTTCTATTTAGATTTACTTCTCTGTAACCAAACAAAAATTTAGTTTAAAAAAACAAGGATTTGCAACATAAATTGTGCATTTTAGATGTTTACGGATACATTTTTTCCAGGCCGATACCAACAGCGATCATTAGTAATCAAGGAACTGACACAAAAAAGAAAACATTCGAGCCGAATCCCTTCCTTTTCCTGATAAAGCTGATAAAAAAATCAATCTGATCTGCAGTAAAAATGAAAATCCTGGTATGAAACTCCAACCCTGACCTTCACAGAAATGTCTCTCAACATTTATCTTTCACGCTTTTAGAATAATGTATTTGGGAATCGGTTAAAACATGTCTTTCATGAAGCTGTTAACTTCATGAATGCTGGATATCGGATGTTATTACTGGCCAAGCTGATGATCACGCTGCTGTTACCGGCTGATAAAGGCGAAGACACTCAGCCAACAAGGTGGAAGATGGTCAGAGATGTACGCTGAGATGGACGTATGAAGTGTCTAACAGGTAAAACACACAGCAGATGTTGAAACTGCTGCATAACAGACGAGGCTTTAATGACATTGTTCTTCCAGACTGGAGCGTAAAACAAGAACTCCGTCTGCTCGTCGTCGCCGTTAAGCTCTTAAAGCCTTTAACACGCCGCCGGCAAAGAACAAAGTTCAGTAAATTCAAAAACCTGCAGGAATAAAAATCCGCTCGTCCTACTTCCACGCAGACCCGAGGACGAGGGCTGCATTTTAATTTCTGGAGTAAATGAGTTCGCGGCGACGCGGGAGGTGAGCGGGGAGGTTTTTAAACGGAGGATGAAAAGGTTTCAGTTCACAAAGAAGAGAGCGACACAACCAGCCGACAGAATGTCCTGCAGCGAGATGATGAAAAGCTGCTGGCTCGCTTCATCCTGGGAAATAAAATAAAACACACAGCAAAGACACTAAGGAAGGGGATATATATATATATATATATATGTATGGAGAGATATAAATATATATATATATACTTATGAACGGTGGTGCAGGTTACAGAGAAGCTGTGTTTCAAACTGGATCTCTGGGCTTTAATGATGCAGCGTCACATGGAGTCAAACTGATCTGAAAGTTAAGTTCACAGGATGAATAAATGTAAAATTAACAGAACGAGGTCTAGATGTTGGTGTTCATAGGGTCTAGATGTTGGTGTTCATAGGGTCTAGATGTTGGTGTTCATAGGGGTCTAGATGTTGGTGTCCATAGGGGTCTAGATGTTGGTGTTCATAGGGTCTAGATGTTGGTGTTCATAGGGTCTAGATGTTGGTGGGTCTAGATGTTGGTGTTCATAGGGGTCTAGATGTTGGTGTTCATAGGGGTCTAGATGTTGGTGTTCATAGGGGTCTAGATGTTGGTGTTCATAGGGTCTAGATGTTGGTGTTCATAGGGTCTAGATGTTGGTGTTCATAGGGTCTAGATGTTGGTGTTCAAGGGGTCTAGATGTTGGTGTTCATAGGGGTCTAGATGTTGGTGTTCATAGGGTCTAGATGTTGGTGTCCATAGGGGTCTAGATGTTGGTGTTCATAGGGTCTAGATGTTGGTGTTCATAGGGTCTAGATGTTGGTGTTCATAGGGGTCTAGATGTTGGTGTTCATAGGGTCTAGATGGGTGTTCATAGGGTCTAGATGTTGGTGTTCATAGGGTCTAGATGTTGGTGTTCATAGGGTCTAGATGTTGGTGTTCATAGGGGTCTAGATGTTGGTGTTCATAGGGTCTAGATGTTGGTGTTCATAGGGGTCTAGATGTTGGTGTTCATAGGGGTCTACATGTTGGTGTTCATAGAGGTCTAGATGTTGGTGTTCATAGGGGTCTACATGTTGGTGTTCATAGAGGTCTAGATGTTGGTGTTCATAGAGTCTAGATGTTGGTGTTCATAGGGGTCTAGATGTTAGTGTTCATAGAGGTCTAGATGTTGGTGTTCATAGAGTCTAGGTCAGGGGTGGCCAACCCTGGTCCTCAAGAGCCACAATCCAGCATGTTTTAGATGTTTCCTTCTTCCAACACACCTGATTCAAATGATCAGCTCTGCAGAAGCCTGATAACTATCCTGATCATTTGAATCAGGTGTGTTGGAAGAAGGAAACATCTAAAACATGCTGGATTGTGGCTCTTGAGGACCAGGGTTGGCCGCCCCTGATCTAGACTCTATGAACACCAACATCTAGACCCTATGAACACTAACATCTAGACCAGGGTTGGCCACCCCTGGTCTAGATGTTGGTGTTCATAGGGGTCTAGATGTTGTTGGTGTTATATGAGGCTGATTCTGCCTTATTGAATCCTCTCAGGAACAACTGTTCAATGTAAGTGAAGAACTATAAGCTCACAAAGATTAAAAAAAAAACCTTTAAATCCTAAATTTTCATGGTCTCCATCCTTTCAAGGCTCAACACAAGTTAATTAACAGTTTGTTCTATTCAGAAAACACAACCAGACGTTTCTTTGAATAGAAACACACGAAGAACAACCGATGCCGACGGTTCATCTACCCTCTCTGAGGTTTACGCCTTCAGGACAAACAGGACAAACCCTACGAAGGTGACTCCTCCAGATTCCAGAGGACTCATCCTTTAATTAGGGCGTCCACAGAGTCCAGCTGGTCTCACGGGGACTGAATCTAATGGTGCATTCAAGGGCTCCGAGTTTTCAAGTCAACATCTCTAAGAGGTGGTTTAAAACTGGGTCAGTCTGTTGTTTAAGAAAGTGGTGTTGCTCAGATTTACTTAATTTGTTCTGTGGGAACCAAAATTAATCCTGTAAAATATTTAAGTTTAATTTTCAGCATGAGAAGCCATTTTTACGGTTGAATATCTCCAGAAATAAAACTCCCACAGGTGTGAAATTTGGTGAGAACGCAGACAGAATAGTTTCCAGTAGATCAGGATGATTAAATGGATCCAGCAGAGGACATATTTCTAATTATTGGATGTAGAAAATGGAAGAAAGTGCAAAATTTTCAAATGAGAGTGGTACTGTGGTTCCTGTAAGTGTAGATCTGTGGATGGATCCATATTTTAAAACAAAAATACAGTCTTTTGTCCACATTTTACTAACTGTTGAGGTTCTAACATCAGTAGAATCTGATGTGGGGGAAAGTTTGACCAGACAAGGAGCTGGTTTTTTACTATTTTGACTTGAAACTTCTCCAAAATGGGTCAAAATCGTCCCTAATAACTAAAGACCTGTTCAGAAATGGTTAAAAATTCGTCCAAAATGACTTGAAGCGTGCCTAAAATAACCAAAAAATATCCTTAATTATTTAAAACCCAGTTCAGAGAGACTCAAAATCACCTGAAACCAAAACCAAACCCAGCCAGAAACACTTAAATTGTCCAAAATGACAATACTGAACAATTACTGGTCTTAGAAAATGAAAGATAGTCCAGATAGTTCAATTGAGGATGGCCTTGTGTCTCCATAAAATTCCTTTAAGTGTATATAAATGGATGGATCCATATTTCTACTAAAAAAACGGCCTTTGGTCCACATTTCACCAACTGCTGAGGCTCTAACATCAGTAGAATCCGACAAGGTGCTCATCGGGGTCTACATGTTGGCTCTCACAGTTTAAAAACTCCTGCCTCAGTGGTATGGTTTCTCCCCTGCAGTATTTTAAATGTGCATTACGACGCCTTTCATGGATCTGACACCAAACCGCTGCCTCTAGTGCGTGAACATCCTCAGAATGACACCAGCACTGCTTCATTGAGCGACAGAAGTGAATCGGTCTTCATGATAGCGTCACCACCTTCAGCGTCCAGACGTCTGATTATTGTGTCAGACTCTGCAGCAGCCACTGATTATATTTAGACCCTCCCAGAGCTTCATGTTTAAGACGCGAAAGTGAAGGAAGCACTGAGTCATGCAGGACGCTGTCGCAGCTCCCGGGTCAGACCTCAGACACCTGCGTAGGTTCGGACCCCGGGAGAATCCAGGAGCCTCGTCTGGTCCGACAGAAATAGAAGCTCCGAGGGATTCTGGGACGTTTGTTTCAGCCTCGGCGTTTAAAGGACAGATCAGGGATCGGAGCGGCTGTCAGTTACTGCGGCTGACCTCAAACCACTTCACAACACTTTGAGGAAACTTTCCCGGATTCTGCAGCGAAGCCATCTGGTTGGAGCGGCATCAGCTTTAACACCGTGGACAGTGAACGCACCGCAGCAGATCCACATCTCTGCAGATTAAAACACCTCAGAAATAGACAAAAGTGAAATGTATCAGTAATTTTAATTTGACCAACTCTAAAGTCTGAATAAGCAGACACATGCTGTTATACACGTCAGCGGGGCATCGAAACTCATCCAGTCACATTAGATCTAGTCAGAGGTCATTAACCTCCACTGAAGTCTTTGTCATGGTGCCCGTTGCTGGCTAAACTCCCACAATGCTCTCTGCTTCCAACATGAACTGTAGTCTGAGTGACGCCTCCTCTGGTCTCTACAGTGTTAAACAGGAAGAGGCTCCACCTGGTGGAACAACCAGGAACTACAGCTGATCTATGATACATTTACTGACATCATGGAGAGAAAACAGGTTTAATACATCTGTTGGAGCCTCAGTACATCCTCTAGTACTACATTTACCCTCTAGTACTACATTTACCCTCTAGTACTACATTTACCATCTAATACTACATTTACCCTCTAATACTACATTTACCATCTAATACTACATCCTACCATCTAGTACTACATTTACCATCTAATACTACATTTACCTTCTAGTACTACATTTACCCTCTAGTACTACATTTACCATCTAGTACTACATTTACCCTCTAGTACTACATTTACCATCTAGTACTACATTTACCATCTAATACTACATTTACCCTCTAACACTACATTTACCATCTAGTACTACATTTACCCTCTAATACTACATTTACCATCTAATACTACATTTACCTTCTAGTACTACATTTACCATCTAGTACTACATTTACCCTCTAGTACTACATTTACCTTCTAGTACTACATTTACCATCTAGTACTACATCCTACCATCTAGTACTACATTTACCCTCTAATACTACATTTACCCTCTAGTACTACATTTACCATCTAGTACTACATTTACCATCTAGTACTACATTTACCCTCTAATACTACATTTACCATCTAATACTACATTTACCATCTAGTACTACATTTACCATCTAGTACTACATTTACCCTCTAGTACTACATTTACCCTCTAGTACTACATTTACCCTCTAATACTACATTTACCATCTAATACTACATTTACCCTCTAACACTACATTTACCATCTAGTACTACATTTACCCTCTAATACTACATTTACCCTCTAATACTACATTTACCATCTAGTACTTCATTTACCCTCTAATATTACATTTAGCCTCTAGTACTACATTTACACAGTTTTCTACTGGAGCTTTACAACACGGTTTCGCTCATCAATGACATGCATTGGATTGATTTTAATAACTTAAATGAACTTGTTATCTTAGAAATCGGGATCAGATCAGGACTTTTTATTGGCCGATGCTGAATAATGAATGACCCAGATGGGATCAGGGGCCTAAAACCTTCCCTTCAAAGCGTTTTGTTAGAGTTTATCTGCAATCTAAGAGAAAATCCAACAAACTGAAGGTCAGTTCAGGACAAATCAGCCGTCGCTGGTGACCTTAAGGTGACGTTCCAGCATGGAGGCGTCAAAAGGTCAAACAATGCACTTTACTTGAAGCCAGGTGACACCAGCCTGCTGCTCTGGGAGTTTCTGTCTCTCCTCACAGTTCTTCTTCGATGCCTCCATTGTTTGATTCCCTCCTCCGGCCTTCGTTCCAACACTCCTGCATCTTTTTTTAAATGCCTCCAGGTCCTCCTCCTCCTGTTGGCTCCGACTCCACGGCTCCTCGCCAACAGTCCCGCCCTCCTGGAAACCTTTAGCTTTCATTGTCCTCCAAAATCTGCCTACCTGGACTCTTTGTTTCCGAGCTCCTCCGTGGCACCGGGTTGCTGCTCATCTGGTTGTTTTTCCCACTATACATTGATTTCATTCGTCCGACGTTTGCGTTTTTCTCTGAAGCAACATTTAAAATTAGACCTCAGTGTTCAGGTGAAGAGATTCAACCATTAAACCTCCATCAAACTGCAGCTAAAAGCCTTTTCCGACTAAAGACGGCGGCTTTCTGAGTCCAGATCAGCTTCATGCGGCTCTTCACTGACACTTTCTGTGCTGCTCGGCTCGCGCTGATGTAATTAACCAAGGTCATTCGCCACCGACTAATTACTCAACTTGGCTCCAGCTGCAGTGCAGAGAAGAACCGGAGGGTTTTCTGGGGCAAAGGACGCCTTGAACTCCTGCCACCGACCTCTGGGGGAGGCTACGGAGGGACGGCTTCGACTCCGCCGAGTTCAGGGCGACAACAGGAGTTCAGGAGGTCCTTTAAAGGTCAGCATGCAAGCAGGCGAAGGAACACGGCAGCCAGGAGGAGGGAAAAAGAGTTTTAATGGGTGCAAAAGAGAGAAAAAGAACAGAAATATGAGTTGAGTCTTCTTTAAACAAGCTAGTAAACAATAGTTAGGTTTAAATCGAAATGCGGCTCAAGATTTAGCAGAATTTCCAGAAAATTTACATTGAAAACGCAAATTAGCAGCTGCTTTTCTGACAAATCAGAATCAGAAGGCCTTGAATGTCTGTTTACCTTCAGCAAACGACGAGATTAGTAGTGATATTTAACAGTCTGAGCAAAGACGACTCTCATTTGGCCGAATTCAAACTAAAAGATAAAATGTTGTGTCATCTGCATATACAGTAACCAAAAAATCTAAATTTAAAAATCTGAGCCGTGCGTTAAAAATACATTTTCATTTCTGTGCTTTCATGTTGTCAGTCATTTCTCTACCTGTGTTAGCACCTCTGAATCTATATATTTCACCTTTTAGACAACTTTTTGCATTTTATCTGGCGAATAATCGAATGTAAAACCTTTAAGGATCAGTTTGAGAGTTTGTTAAATTCTCACGCACAAATCGAAAACGGTGTTTTTCTGCATTTTCCATTGTGTGCTTGTATTTTAAAGCTGGTTGCTGTTGTATGTTTGGTATTTTTAAGGTTTTTTACATTTATTTTTCATTAAATCAGTAAAAACAGCCATACTAGAGGAACATACAAGTGTTTTTTTAAATGTACCGTTTGTTGACATGTTTTCTGGCACCCTTGCTGCTATTTTTTAATGATTTATTTTAATTACTACAGGTGCAATCATTCAAAAAAAACCTCAAGGTTCAGGTTTGCAGCGACAGTTCGATTCATTTTCTTCAAGGAAAACACTTTTTTGCATCCCCAGACGTCGATACAAAACAGCTGTTTACGCTCAAATACCAGATAAATGTCCATTAATTCAAAAGCAGAACATTCACTGAGCGGTTTCGGAGCTCAGTCATGCTGTCGCAGGAGGCTGGAATCATTCCCAGCTCACACTGCACGACTGTTACCTAATAAAAAGCAGGTTGGTGTCTTTATTTAGAGATCTGATCGAGTGTGAGGACTGGAAAGGTGCAGGAGCCGTGATGAGGATTTGATAATTAGCTTCCAGGATGTTCAGCGTCTCCATGTGTCAGTGGAGGTTCGGCCTTTCCTCTGTTCTCTGTACAGTTTGTCCTCTTTCAGCTGGACGTCACTCAACATCCTCACAGATCCTCCTTTGTGTTTACGTCCCGTCTGTAACGTCCTGACAGCTGAAACTGTAAATCTACTGTTTCTGTTGCTCTGAATGAGGTTTCCTCCACGGCTCCCCTGCTGAACGGGCTCTTCTCTGAGGACGGACGGTGTTTTCTGCTCCACAGATTGCAAAGGTAAATCTGTAAAATCAGGCTGAATAAATCAAATCTGATTCGACACTCAAACGTGAAAATAATCTGCAGCGAGAGCCTCACTTCATAGTTGTTGTCGGGAATCAAAGTGATCCTCTGCAACACTCCAACTCCTCCAGCTGAGAACCTGCTGCTGCATACATACTATATTTTGAGTGTTTTTGGATGGGGTTGCCTAGCAACTGGGACTCTTTATTGTACACGGCTGTGTCATCGTGCTGTAGCGAATGCACACACACACTCGCACTAATCTGAGCAAGCACACCCACCAACATGCTAAATATAGACGGCCATTGAAGGAGTCAGCATACTCGTGTTGTCTCCGAGGGTTTCGTCTTCGTGTTTTATGTATGAACGCCTCGCCGTCGCCGCGGCTCTGCGTCCTGTGGCGGTTTCTGGTCGCTCAGCTTCACAGCGGCCAAAGAAAGAAAAACAAACAAAACACCGCAGAGCCTCGGAAAACTTCCAGGGAGCATCACCGAGCCCTGAAAACACAAGCCGAGGAACCGGAGCGAGGGCAAAAAAACAGACCCCCCGCCTGCACATCCAGAGGGGTTACCGTGGCAACGAGTCACATGGTTACCCCTGGTAACCGGTGCAACTGGTCCAGATGCCAGTGGGGAGTTTAAAAGGCGGAGGGGAGCAGCAGCAGACGGAGGCTAAAGGAGACGAATGAAGGCAGAATCATCTGTCGGACGCTTCGGCAGACAGAAGAGAGAGAAGAGAGGAGCTGCTCTCTGCAGATGTTCTCCAAAAAAAGTCCATCAGTTAGTTTGTTGAGCCAGAAACCAGATCTGCATCAGTCCAACAAACAAACATACTATCATTTATTATATTACCTGTATTTAGTGATCTAATTGTGGAATGACTCGTCTGGATATTCTCATGAACATCCTGAAGACCTTCTGAGATTGTTTACATATTTAGAACATGTGCATCTGCAAATATGTAGAAATTATAAATTATAAATGTGAAACTGTGCTGTTGGGATCATTACTTCACTCTGCATTGAGTTAAAATGTGAGTATTTGCTGGTTTTCTTTAAAGGCATCATCTCAGAACATCTTCCTCTATTTCTACAAACTAAACAATCTTTATCCATTAAATTAGAACATTTACAGTCCAGGCTTCTGCTGCTTCTAATAAATATGCTGCTGCTCTGTGGTTTTCTCAGATGATCCAGCCTGGAGTTCAGATGTCTGTGCAGAAATGCATTGTGGGTCTGGGATGAACTTGGTTCTTGTGTAACCGCTAACAGCAGGAGGCTGGTCTGACTGACAGGCTGCACCAAACAGCACATTTTACAGGCCTGTGTTGTTGTAAGAGGAGAGAGGAGGAGCTGAATCAGCTGAAACGGGCTTTTTATTACTCAGATATGTTGGTTTGATTGATCCGAGGCAGCGAATGGGAAACAGCCTCATACAGTCTGCAAATGAGGGCACCGAAAACACAAACAAGAGGAAGGAGACGTGACTAGAAGGGGTTCAGAGCCTGAGCTTTAAATTGGAAATGACATTTTTAAATCAATAAATGTGCCGCTGACACAATTAAAGAGCACCTGAAGTTACAAGAGCTGATAATAAAGTTACACCAAGCTAATGTTTAACTGTCAGTTAGTTTTCAGTTTAATTAATTTGTGGTTTAGTCTATAAAATGTCAGAAAATGCTCGGAAAAAAGCTCAGTCATGTTTTCAAAGATGACAAACGTCTTATTTTGTCCAAAGATATTCAGTTTACTGTCACAGAGGAGAACAAAAACAGAAATATTCTCATGTGAGAAGCTGCGACCACAGAATCTGGACCTTTTTCTGCTTTTTAAAATAAGTCATTAATCACAATTCTTCAGAAAACGAAACAAAATGATGTGTATAAGTTGCAGGAGCGACAGAAAAGGCGCTAAAGGCTAAGCTAGTTCAAGCTAGTCTGAGCGCAGTCGCAGCTAGCCTTAGCTAAAGCTAATTCAGGATTTTTTCACAAACTGTTTGTGTTTTTAAACAATGATTTTTGATGCTCCTGCATTTTATGAAGTCACTGTTATAGAGCACATAAAAACGTAGTAGCCAAAGCGACACTTAGCATCCTGCTAAGAGCTAACTAGCCTAGCTTAGTGCTCTTCTTTGATTATCCAAATAGTAGAAGACTTTAGCTAACAGTTTTCCCTAAAACTCATTGATTTGTAGTTTTCTAATCACACCAAAGTTGTCTTATTTACCCTTAATGTTAAAAACAAATCATTATTGTTAAACAGGCTGTTAAGCTAAATTCACTTTGTGGCTAGCTTACAAGTTAATGACTCAGGGGTGGTGTACTTTTTAAGCTAAACTAAGCACTAAATTGAATGTTAAACAATGAATTTTAATGCTGGAGTATTTCAAGAATTGAATTAGCTACATATCACCTTAAAAAGCAGCAGTTGAAGCAAAAGTTAGCATCCTGCTAAAGGCTAACTAGCCTAGTTTAGACATCTTTTTTGATTGTCCAAACAGAAGAAGACTTTAACTAACATTTATTTTGCCTAAAAATAATTCGTAGTTTTCTGAGCACACCAAAGCTGTTTCATTTGCACTTAAAGTTAAAAAAAATAAACTGCTATACATTCAGTTAACCTCAATTCACTTTCCACGACTTGGAGGTGGTGGTGTACTTTTTAGGCCAAACTAAGCACTGAATTGAAAATTTCTTTAATATGTAGTGAAATTTCACAGCAGCGTCAATTAATTACATACCACAAAAAAAGCAGCAGCTAAAGCAACATTTAGCATCCTGCTAAAAGCTAACTAGCCTAGCATGGATCTCTTTTCCGATTATACAAACACCACCAAAGCTTTCTTCTAGAACAGACCATTAGCTTGCAACTGACTGTGTCGCTAGCTTACAGGCTAATGAGTTGTGCAACGTGTATTTTTTAAGCTAAATTTAGCAAAACCTGTATGTATTTCTGTAAAAAGAGTTTAAAGTGTTTGTGATTTCCAAAACAGAATATTACTTTAATACAGTCTGCAGCGTTGTGCAGCCTTTAAACAGGCCGGCAGGGTGTGGTCATGGAAACCTTTTTGCTGTCAATCACAGCAGATGCAGCAAACTGCAGAGGAGAGCCGTGGAAGGGGATGATAAGGAGACAAAAGGCGGAGGCGTCGGCGGAAGAGGGCGAGGCGGAGGTCTGAGGAGACGAGGAGAAAAATCCACCGGAGAAACGAGGAGGGAAAACAAACAAGGGGGCGAGAGGCAGAAATGAAAGTGTGGAGAACAGAGAGGCTGAGACGAGTGACAGCTGGTGGCAGGAACCGAAGGAGGCTGATAAAAGAGCAGCGAGGCGACCGCGGCACTGAGAGAATAGTGAAGTACTGCAGGGAGGCAGGCCTGCATCTCAGCCAGCGTATATATCCATCATCTAACACGGTGTCAGTATGAGGAGGAGCTGTGCTGGTTTCTGATCTCAGGTTTTCATCTCATCCTCTACGTCCATGTCTCAATTAACTTTTAACATGAACCTTGCTTCTGTTGGCGTATAACTTCCAATCGCGTCTAATTTGGTGTTTTTTGCATCCTGTTACCCCAGTGAAACTCCACATCACATAAACAGACTTGAATAAATAAAACAGAATAAATTAGGTTTGGGCTCAACAACAACAATAACAACACTAAAAAACCCCTCAGAGAGCTCATACCTCCACCAAGGAGCTTCAGTCCACCCCCAACACAATCTCCCAATTCACATATTTTCTATGGAACGTTACAGATACAAATGTAATTACAGACAGTTCAAATGTCCTACCCACAATGCGGCCTTCACCCCATCCGACCTAATGAACAGGCACGGCCTCTAGCGCGGCAGCTCCTAACAGCCTCCCAGCTTCTTAGACAACCGGAGATAAGAATGCCGGCCCAACCGTGCGTATGTCGCTCAGGAAGGAAAGAGAACTCCGTCACTGTCGCTGTCTGTCGCGTGGAGACCCAAAATGTCATGTGGTCAGAGGGGGTTACCCCAAAAACAAGAGTGCCCTCTGGTGGCTTTTAGAGTAAACCGCATTTAATTGTCCACCTGGTTACACTTAGATTAAAAATCATCCTGGATCCAGACGGTGATCCGGATCAGTCCCATAATGTCATCATTTCTTCTTTGTCCCATTTCACACATTTCCTGAAAATTTCATCCAAATCCGTCCATGAGTTTTCGAGTTATTTTGTACACAAACAAATAAAGAAACAAACAAACAAACAAACAAACAAACCAACGCCGGCCATCACATAACCTCTTTGGCGGAGGTAAAAATACATTGGTCCCTGGTCTATGGCAAGGGTTAGGTTCCAGAACACTCCACGATAGGTGAAAATCCGCGAAGCAGCGACCTTATATTCCATTATTTATATACATGTTAAGGCTTTATAAACCCTCCCCACGCTTGGGTTCGGTTCCAGAAGCCTTAGGAGGCGCAGAACGTTTGGGCGACATCGTAGGGCTTGAGATAAACCCAACACTACACACAGCGACCAGACGTCCATGTGAAATGGACAAGGCTAGATGCTGAACGCTGCTGTACACGGGAGCCAATCGGAGCCCAGGATTCAGAAGGCAGCGCTCTGGTTGGTCGCCTCCCATCCATCAGCCAATAGCGTGCCGTGTAGCATCTCACGTGGGCAAACTAGCTCAAGAGGAAGCGGCCGTAGCTGCGTTTTCCATAGTGTCTTTGTCTACTCATCTGCTGTATGCTACGTATTTTTTTTCCATTTAATATTCCTCTTAATCCGTGATACAAAATTAGATATATACAATTTAAGAATTCACGATACAGTGAGATCACGATAAGGCGAGGGACGACTGTAATTGTCCTGCCAGGTTAAGACAGGATCAGAAACATTAGGCAATTTCTTAAGTTACCCCACTTGCATTTTGCGTGGAATCGGCTAATGCAGTAATTAGAGTTATTATGTCAACACAACCCATCAGAATAATGGTGCCAGCTTAAGTCGTTAATCTAAATCAGTAAATTACATTTTTGTAACTGGCAGCTGCATTTAAATAGTGGGAATAGGGTCCTTGAATTATTTCAGAGAGGCTAACAAGCGACTGCTATGTAAGCTAGCAGCCTTTGTTTACATACAGTCGTGAACTAAAGTTTCCATCCACCTGTAAAAACCACGTGCATCATATAACTCTTAATTTTCTACGATGGAATCACTGAAACTCACGCGTCTTTCCAACTAAAAAAAACAACTCTGTATTTTGATTCTTTCGTAGATTTATTACAAGTCTTGTGGAGATATGACAAAATCTGCTGGGACAACTTTAATCGCCAGTTTTTGGTAATGAGCTGCATTAATCTGATTTTCTTGTGAGTGACTGCAATCGACTACAGCTGGTGACTCCTCTGAGACGTTAAGTTGCGTTTATTTGCACATTACGACCATAAAAAAGCAGCTTTAGACGTCATTTTGTTGAATAATCTAATTTCTAGACGATTAATTAGCTTTTTTTAGCAGTTAGCAACACTTACTTGGTTTGAATCAACATCGTTTCCTTGCGTATTTTTTTTAATTCTGTAAAATGAGTTGGTCCAGCCCGATTAAAATAAGCTCAAGCTAGTCTTTGGAAATAAGTAATAATATTAATAATAACAACTCAACGCCGAAAGAAAGCTATTTAATCGAGTGAAGATGCTTGATTTTAGAGGTTTTTTTGAGTGTAAGCGAGACGAACTCAGCATAAATGAGCCTAATAAGTTGTCGAATCGTGCAAATCCAGCATGATTTAATCTTATTACTTTGCTAAATGCACACGACACACTTCAGTAAACGTCAGAGGCAGTTGTTTTCCTTTTTCTTTGCATTGTTAATGTGAATCTTGTCTGCCAAAAATCTCAGCAAATATAAGTGACGGGAGAACGCCGTAGCAGCTGTGATGTGGCTGTTGCCCTTTTAAAATACCACATATTAAGAAACATGTGGCTGAATTCCCGCTGCGAGCCCTGATAGATTGCTGAATGTTCATTTATTTGTTCATTTCTAATCACTGAGGAGTGAGCTTGTAGGCTTTGCGACAGAACCCTGGAAAGGCCTTAACGAAGACTGACAGACCAAAGCAGGAGCTGGATGGACGACTGAGCGGCGCTTGAGGCCGATAGACTGAAAGAGGTGAGGCCTGTGATCAATTATTCACGATCCTGGAGAATGTCAGCCGGCTCTGCACATGCTCAGTAGCGCAAACGCCACAAACGCACACACACCATGCAGGTCTGGGAGGCCGAGAGGACGGCGAACCAACGGTGGAGCGTCTTCCAGCAGGAATCCCTCAGTGGTGGTTAAAGATAGTCTGTGATCAAAACTGACGTGTGAATGTTGCTCATCTTTGTAGTATTTAATTCAAGGGAAAGCGACCCGCTGGGTGAACCTGAACTGACAGGGTGCAATTATCTTTCTCATCGTCTTTTCTTTGCTTCTGCTTCCCAGTTTATTTCGTTGATGTGATTAGACTCTGTTTCTGCAGGATGTCCTTTACTGTGAACCGAGCAACAGCTGATTTATTCTCACTTTGTCTACAAATCAAGCTTCTTAATAAAAACAAACCTTGTGGCTTCACAGTAATAAATGTTGAGGGATCGTCTCAGAATCAGCAGATCAAACATGCACATTTTTGCCTCTACCGTAAACAGTTTAAATGAATGGTGACGACCTTAAGTACAAATTTAAAATGAGATAACAGGAGTCGGCCCAGCTAGCTAACTTTAGCAGGAGTTTAGCTGTATATCTTCATTAACAGATTTTGCCAATTAATAAGTAAACTTCACTTTAGGTGTAGGAAGACTGGCCATGGCCCTCTCAATTAGCTGTTTTCACATGACTTTAGCTGTGTAGTTAGCTTTATTCTATGACTTTAGCTGCGCAGTTAGCTCTTTTCTGTACTTTAAACTGTGTAGTTAGCTATCATGCTGACCTTAGCTGCATAGTTAACTTTATTTCTATCACTTAAGTTGTGCAGTTAGCTCTATTCTGTGACTTTAGCTGTGAAATTAGCCTTATTCTATGACTTTAGCTGTGTCGTTAGCTCTTTTCTATACTTTAAACTGTGTAGTTAGCTATCATTCTGACCTTAGCTGCGTAGTTAGCTTTATTTCTATGACTTTAGTTGTGTAGTTAGCTTCTTCATGACTTAAGCTGTGCAGATATCTTCTTTCTGTGACATTAGCTGTGTTGTTAGCTTCCTTCTGACTTTAGCTGTGTAGCTGGCTTTTTCCTATGACGACTTTAGTTGTGTAGTTAGCTTCCCTCTGATTTTAGCTGTGTAGTTAGCTTACCTCTGACTTAAGCTGTGTAGTTAGCTTCATTTCGACTTTAGCTGTATAGTGAAATTATTTCTATGATTTCAGCTGTGTGGTTAGCTCTTCTCTATGACTTTAGCTGTGCAGTTAGCTTCCTTATGACGTTAGCTGTATAGTTAACTTATTCCTGACTTATTCCTACAATGTTAGCTGTGTAGTTAACAGTTCTCTATGACTTTAGCTGTGTAATTGGCTTCTTTCTTTGACTTTAGCCATGCAGTTAGCTTCCTTCTGACTTTAGCTGCATAGTTAGCCATCTTGCTATGACTTTAGCTGTGTAGTTAGTTTCTTTCTATGACTTTAGCAGTGTAGTTAGCATCTTTCTATGACTTTAGCTGTGTAGTTAGTTTCTTTATGACTTTAGCTGTGTAGTTAGCTTCTTTCTATGACTTTAGCTGTGCTTCTTTCTATGACTTCTGTGTAATTAGCTTAATTCTTTATCTTTAGCAGTGCAGTTAGCTTTTAAAGGTGTAGTTAGCTATCTTTCTGATATTAGCCATGCAGTTAGCTCTCTTTGTGACCTTAGCTGCATAGTTAGCCATCTTTCTATGACTTTATTCAAACAATCTGGACCAGGACTTTTAATGTAGCATAATTTCATCGTGTCAGATACATACTTAGTCGAGATTAATATAAATATTTAAAAGTATTACTTGGGATCAGCAGGGACATAGATTTTAAAAGGACTCTGGTCAGAACTGGGCTCACAAAGGCCTGATTAGAAGATCACAACTCCTTAGTCCTGCTATTAATGATTGTAAACCTTTAATGTTGGTTTGTTTGTTTCCTCATCTGGGATCTTTGTGGACTCTTTAAACCCAGCTGAGAGGTCTGATCTCTGGCAGAAGTCCAGCTGCATGAACCAGGTTTTTCTGAATCCTGTTACCTGAAACGAGACACCAGGTTTGGCATTTTCCCGAAATCAGATTACAGCTGAGAGTCTGGAGTAATCAGATTACTATAGTGCACAGAGTAATTATATGGGCTCGGGGGTAGAAGACACCTTGGTGCTAATTAGGCAGAGGTCAGCAGCAGGTGGAGGCTTTCTGAGGGCTGTTTTCAGATTTATTCATTTCCCTGCACACCTTGGCCTTTCCATTAAATCTGAATGGATGTTTGTAACTTTCTCTGCAGCTCATTTCTCTGACATTTAGTCTAACGGCGGCTGAATATGTTAAATAACGGTGGAGGTCTTTGTCTCTGGGGCGCGGTCGTCCCCCGGCTAAATGCTCAGTGCCATCTGTTCTGCAGATTCCATTATGCGAGTAAGAAAAAGACATGTGCACGTCCCAGAGCCCAAATGTTTTCCAGATCTAATTATCCCTTAAAGGCTACGGAGCGCGAGGACTCCTCCGCCTCGACTCGGCCTGAGCTGCTCATCCATCATCGGCGAACATCAGGACACATCAGGAAGAGGAAGGAGGTGACGGAACAGCGCTGACGGGTTTTATGTTGGTTCTCTTTGTTTTTAACACAGAGGTAGCGTTGGGTCTCGCATCTGTGTAGCTTCATGTGTTACGATAAAAATAAGCACAAAAACAAGCAGCACCATGGAAGCATAAAGCTGCTGCTGATCCCCAATATACATTACTTCCAACCAGCACTCCAGAGATAAAACAGCTGTTAATATTAAATTGTATATATTTTTTATTTTAGAAATTAATCTCACAATTAACCTGACTTTAGCTCTACACAGCTATAGTCAGAAAGAAGCTAACAACACAGCTAAAGTCAGAAAGAAGCTAATGACACAGCTAATGTCATATGAAAAAACTAAATACACAGCTAGAATCAGATAGCTAACTGCACATCTAAAGTTAGAAGGAAGCTAACTGCACGGCTAAAGTCATAGGGAAAAGCTAAATACACAGCTAAAGTCTGAAGGAAGCTAATCACGCAACTAAAATCATGGAAAGAAGCTAACTACAGAGTTAAAGTCATAGTTGTGAGCTAACAACACAGCTAGAAAAAAAGCTAAATACACAGCTGAAATCAGAAAAAAGGTAACTACACAGCTGAAGTTGTAGCAATAAGCTAACTACATAGCTAAAGTTAGAAGGAAGTTAACTGCACAGCTAAAGTCATAGGAAAAAGCTAAATACAAGGCTAAAGACTGAAGGAAGCTAATCACACAGCTAAAGTCATGGAAAGTAGCTAACTGCACAGTTTCAATCAGAAAGACAGCTAACGACACAGCTAATGTCATAGGAAAAAGCTAAATACACAGCTAAAATCAGAGGACAGCTAACGACACAACAAAATTCATAGAAAGACGCTAACTACATAGCCAAAGCCATAGGAAAAAGTTAAATGAACTAACACAGCTAACATCAGTAAAAACAGCTAACTACACAGCTTAAGTCAGAGAATTAAGCTAAGCACACTGCTAAAATCAGGAAGACAACTAACTACACAGTTAAAATCATAGGATTGAGCTAACTGCAAAGCTAAAGTAATAGAAAGTCAGCTAACTACACAGCTAAAGCTAGAGACTAAAGCTAGCTGAAATTGCCATAAATGGTCTTAGCTACAACCAAAGCAGAGTTTAGTTATTGATTTTCCCCTCTGATGGGAAATATTCATTTCGATTAGGTCCCTCAGTTTGTTATTTCACATAATTTAATCAGGAAGCAGCTAAATCTGTTCATCAATGAAACGAAAATGCAGCTAAACTCCATTTTTCTTTCCACAAAAGAGGTTATTGATTAGATTTGTCGTTGTGCAAAGTGATTTCCATCAGGAGTTAGTTCCTGCAGATTACCAGGATGCAGAGAGTGGAAGGGAGGAAACTAACAGCATCACTTTTTAAATCAGTGAATCTCAAAAGCCCACAAAAATCTGGGATCTGATTCCAGCAAAAGTGAATCCAACTGATGAGACCAGAAAGACGTCATTGTCCTCTGAAACAGGAAGTGCCGCTGCCCTTTCCAAACGTTTGGGATTGCAGTCAGCAGTCCCTCGGATGCCATCGCCTCCCGCTGTGTCCTCTCCCGCCCTTCAAACGCCACACGTGGGTCGGCATCTTTGCCAGCGATTTGGCTTCAATGTGTGTTAAATACCAGCGGATGTGCCCTCACTGCTTCTGCTGATCCACTCATGATCCCATTTCCATGCGAACACGACACCTCCAGCGTCTCGGCTCGGGTCTTACTGAGCTTCTTAAAGTCGCTGCTCCGGGGAACACAAAGATCACCGAGACACACTTCCAAAAAAAGGCGATGAGGCAGGTTTGAACATAAAAAAGTGTGCGATTCCCTTCAAATTCAAGTTAATTTGCCTTCTACAACACCTGGACACAGCAGTAATGTACACTGAGAGACGAAAGAAAGCAATCCTGCAAAAGAAACTTAACTAAATCTCCACTGCAGATTCTGATGAGTCACATTATAAATGCTAATTAGCGGCGTTTGTCAGCACTTTAAGCTCCCTGGAAGCCTTAATATCTTCTTAATGAAAAGGCTGTTTTAAAAATTGCTGTCAGGACACACATTAAAGGAAGAGAATGAGGTATGAAGAGTCAGATCACCTGTAGGTACGTGTTTAATCCTGATTTAAAAGGAGAACTTTCATGCAGGTTGATCCTAAAAC
This sequence comes from Dascyllus trimaculatus, assembly GCA_024666655.1. NCBI lineage: Eukaryota > Metazoa > Chordata > Actinopteri > Pomacentridae > Dascyllus > Dascyllus trimaculatus. The sequence goes on from CM045454.1 coordinate 1,966,827, forward strand.
GTAGAGGTTCTTGTTTACAACAGGATAACAGTGAACCCACAACGGAAGGGCGTAGCGGTCGGAAGAACAGGCTTTGTTTCCGGACGTCGAGTAGCAGCGTTTTACTTACGTCTCATTAAACTCTCCCTTAAACTAAACAGTCTGTCAGAAAATATTGTGCCCCACTTCCGTTGCGGCCTTTGCTTTTGCGTTGTGGCTTTTGCGGTTGTGTTGGGGCGTTTGCTGTTGCGTTGATTCCTTCTAGGCCACCGTAGTTATTAAATAAAGAACCACCACCCCCACCACCAAGACACCCACAAGCCGCCGCTGCCGCTGCACGAGCCAAATATCCGGACATTCGTCATTAATTGGACCCGAATATCCGGAGCACAGAAACTGCTATTTGGACCAGCCCTAGTCTTTAGTCTAACAAAATAACTCAAGAGCCACTTAGGCTACGTTCAGACTGCAGGCTAAAGTGACCTAAATCCGATTTTTTTTGCCCCATGCGATCTGTATCTGATCTTTTCATGACAGTCTGAGCAACATAGATCCGATTGTTTCAAATGCGACCCAGGCCACTTGGATATGTGGTGCTACAACCGATACGGCCAGGTCGCATTTATCCGACCGACACGTCACTGATACACGACAAACGTCTCTATTCTGTGTTCAAGTAGGAACAAAAACAACAACCATGGTGGACGATAATGTGGAGTCCAGTCAGTGGAGGTTTAGGAGTTAACTAGAAAAGCCCTCAGAGAGCTCATACCTCTGCCAAGGATCTTCAGTCCACCCCAACACAATCTACCAATTCACATATTTTGAATGGAACGTTACAGATACAAATGTAATTACATACAGTTCAAATGTCCTACCAACAATGCGGCCTTCACCCCATCCGACCTAATGAACAGGCACGGCCTCTAGCGCGGCAGCTCCTAACAGCCTCCCAGCTTCTTAGACAACCGGAGATAAGAATGCCGACCCAACCGTGCGTATGTCGCTCAGGAAGGAAAGAGAACTCCGTCACTGTCGCTGTCTGTCGCGTGGAGACCCAAAATGTCATGTGGTCAGAGGGGGTTACCCCAAAAACAAGAGTGCCCTCTGGTGGCTTTTAGAGTAAACCACATTTAATTGTCCACCCGGTTACACTTACATTAAAAAACATCCTGGATCCAGACGGTGATCCGGATCAGTCCCAGAATGTCATCATTTCTTCCTTATCCCATTTCACACATTTCCTGAAAATTTCATCCAAATCCGTCCATGAGTTCTCAAGTTATTTTGAACACAAACAAACAAAGAAACAAAGAAACAAATCAACCAATGCCGTCCATCACATAACCTCCTTGGTGGAGATAATTAATATTTGGGGGGACAGCTCTACTCAGGACAAACTCCAGGGGCCTTATCAGAACCGGGTGGTTTTTGAAAACATTTCCAAAGAAATGGCCAAGTGTGGTTATAAACGGTCCTGGATCCAATGCCAAAGAAAAGTAAAGAGCCTCCGAGCCAAATATAAGGAGGCTAAAGACTCAAACAAACAAAGTGGCCGTGGACGTGTTGCCGGTCCACCTTATGAAGAGCTGGACCACATTTTGGGAGATCAGCCCAGCGTTCAGCCGATAGACTTGCTGGATAGCAGCTTTGCTGTGTGACGTCGTTGCGTCCTCTTCTGCACATGCGGGACACTTTTGAAATTCACACAGGAGATCACATACAAGGTGTGTTTGATTGGAAATGGGAACGAACTCGCAAAAAAATCTGAATTGATCTTTAAGCCCTGCAGTCTGAACGCAGCCTTACCAGCTATATTAGAAGCATTAAAGATCAAGACAATCACTGAGGTGTGACTGCCAATGATTTTTAAAGACCAAGCAGCAACCTCTGTGTTAAAATGTGCAACTTTACAGCAGAAATGAACGTATTGACAGCCTGGGACTGCTCATTTTTGGTTTAGCCGACAGTCAGGAGGAGCCAGGATGCGCTGAAAACATGAATTATTGGACAAACTTGAATAAAACGCTTCAACTGCTAACACGCAACTTAGTTAGTGAGCGGTATTAGTGCCACTCAAGTTAGTTCCACTCAAACGATGAAAGTTTTCAGCTGGAGTTTCAAATCAAATATTCACTTCTGTGCAGTCGGAGGAGGTGGTTTTACACATAAAAAGTGCCACAAATAGCTGAGCTTAAAAAAAGACTCTTCTTTCACCTCGGCACAGCTGGACAATGACAGCGAGAAGAGGGTGTGAATGTTGGATCATCACTTTTGTTAAGTCGCAGATTGCCCGAGTCAAAGGATGTAGATTTCAGATGTGAAGCTGCCACACGACTTCATCCTCCTCCTCTGCTGTCCGTCATTTAAAAGAAACTGCAAACTCCAGGGCCGACCTGCAAGCTGACAATTGGTGTGTTAAGGCCATTAGACGCTTTAATGACAGCGCTGGACTCCCATGTTCTACCAAAACCACTCTGCCGTCACTATTCTGCTGCATCATTCGCTTATTTCCCTCCTATATGATTGGTTTAAAGAAATGCAATCAAGTTGGGCGTTCTTCTATCCCAGTTGCAGAGTGATAATGAGGTGGAGAATGGTCTGACTATGAACCACCGAGGAGAACACAACAAACCTCCACTGCTCCATTTCCGACAAGCTCATAGAACTTGAGTTGCATCCTGTTGCTACTGTTTGTCGTTGTTTTGGTGCATTCGGAGTGGAAGTTGCAGTCAAACCTGTGGAATGTAGACTGAATCCAGCAGCACAGAATGGTCTGACTATGCAAGACTGAAGTTGCAGATAATAGGCAACATACAGACCTGCTATCTGACGTATGATACCACTTTTCCATTGTCAAGGAGCCAAGTTGGAGCCATTGGGTCACCGTAAAACCACTACGCTAGCATCCATTACATAGCAGTTAAACAAACGCAGTAAGTTGATGATAATATCTATGTTTATCTCTATAGATGGTCTTAAGGCTGATTGTGAGGCGGAGGTCCTCCTGTTGCCTGGACACATCCGTGATCACGCTACTGGTGGGACACAACTGTAGCGGATTTCAGGTCAACAGTTTGTGCTAAACTTCCGTGTGTCCCGGGAGTCATTCCAATACATGTGTGATGGGACCAGGGACGTCCTGGAGAACAAGGACACTAATTAGCGCTTGTGTGTCCCTTTCCACCGTTGATGGTTGGTCACCATAACCCCGCCCCCAGCCCCTGACGTACTCGGTGCTTAGCTCTGGACCAGCAAAGAGTTGGTGCTTGCTGAGCTCCAGTTTTTAGAACCTGGAGTCGGTGCTTAGGTGGTGGAAACACAAAGAAGTGGAGCTAAGTCAGGCTCTGGCTCTGGACTAGACCTGGAACCAGCTCAGTGGTGGAAAAGGGGTATGAAAGGCGTTGGGGTTGGGTAATGCTTAAAAAATATGTCTAAAGAGATGATCCACCATTCATGTTGCATGTTAGCTGTCATGAACCAAAGTATTGGACACAACTTTAAGTCTGAAACCATAATTTCAACCTTAAGGTAGCTGTAGAAGGAATCACCAAAGTCTATGTGCAGAAAATTGTAGTTGTAGGAAGTCTGGACCAAAGTGGTGACGAAGCGACATCCACCTGCCAACCAATCAGACACGTGGATTTCACATGTCCAGTTAATTACAGGTAAATGTTCTTCATATTTCTGCATCAGTCCCGGTTTTACTTTCCAGTTTTCACACAAAAGAAGCACAGAAGCTCCACTCTGTTGACTCTCAACTCTCTCCAAAGCCTCACGGACAAACAACAGAACCCCCTCTGCAAACACAAAGAGCTCCCTTCCATCTCCTCGCTGCCAAAACACACAAACGCACCAAAAAGTGAGGGAGGAACGAGCCCTCCGGTGCAGCCAATCAGCCGAGGCCCAATCACCGGCGTTCAGGAAGCATTACGGCGAAAGAGTCGAGTCTCAAGACCGGCCTCGGAGGAATTGGAGACGATGCTCCATTATGGCCCTGAGAGAGGGGAGGGTGGGGGTAGAGAGGGCAGAACAAATGGTTCCTGGTGCAAAATAAAGCATGAATAAATGATGAGAGCGGAGTTCACACTGGAGCTAAGTGCTCTGTCAGCTGCAGGGAGGCTTCGCCGGAGAGAGGAGCTCTGCAATCCGATGCTTCAGTCGCAACACTTTCACTCCTGCTGAACAATCCAACAAAACTAAGAATCCTCCACCTCTGTCCACAGCTACGCCCACTCAGAGAGGAAGTCAGACGCTGATGGCTTCACAGGAGAAGCCTGGACTTCCTGCAGACATTAAATTTTAATGTTTGAGGACCTTATTACTGAGAAAGGTCATGTCAGTGTGTTTATGTGGGGGTCAGTAGACAGACTGTTCAAGATGTAACGGGCTTCTTGACAATTACTCGTTTCACTTCCATCCTTCACCACTTAGAACCTGTTAGCGCCATATGTTAACACACTGGGTAGCATTTAGCTTCATTAATCCACATGCAGGGCAGTTAAGTAGACCTGTTAGTCGCTTACTTGATTAATGGTCTTTCTGATTTAAAATACGGCAGAAAACGGAGGAGACGCATGTCAGAAAAGTTTTGTACATCAGCTGTAGTACCTGGTGATCCCACCAAAAACGAGTCTGACAGCAGAAACACCGAAACTTTACGACTGAAGCTGTGTTTGATGTCGGTCAGGTCGACGGCGGAGGGTCACGAGTTGGAGCTAATCCAGCAAACACCGGCATCAGTGCATCTCTAAAAGTCACAGAACCTAAAGGAGCAGAGGACAGCACTGAGTTTTCATTATTTATCGGACACGCTGGAGGTGTAGCTTGAAGAAATCTCACCAGCAAATTCTGGAGGAAACCTGCCCAAACACAAAACCTCGTCTGCTGTCTTTATCAAAGAGCTCTGAGCGTTGGATCCCTTCATGCAACTTGACAGTTTGGGGATTTACCAACCTTGAAATGACACTAAGTGTAAGGAGACGCTGGTTGTTGTGTCTGTTGGAAGCCTAAACTCTGAAAAAACATTTAACCAGGTTTCATAAAGTTCTTTTAAGGTTTGCAAGGCTTCACTGGCAGCTGCTGCATTAGAAGACCTGAATCAGGAAGTTTTGCTCTCCTGCTTCATCACAGTAAACTTTCATTTCCTCTCATTCGGGCCAAACTGACAGCAGACGTTCATTTGAAAAACATAAAAGGTCTGCAGCGTGTCAAATCAAACACTCAGGCAGGCGGATCTTTGCATGAAAACGTCTTGATGCGGCCTTGAAAGTAGAAAGCGTCGGCCTCATCTACCGGAGAGGTGGTGGTTTTCGCCCGGAGTCCTGCAGAGGAAGCTTTTAAACTGGTTAAACAGCGTCTGGTGTGAACCTCAAACTGTCACGAAACGGATCTCAAAGAGGGAAAAAACACAGCAACACGAAACCACCGAACGTCAGGCTTAGTCACGGTAAACGGTCTGCACTTACACAGCGCCTTGTTCTACCTTAGTGGTTCCAAAGCGCTTTACAGTGTGTTTCTCATTCACACATTCACACTCCAATGGCGACAGAGCTTCCATGCAAGGCGCTAATCTACCATTGGGAGCAACTTGGGGTTCAGGGTCTTGCCCCAAGGACACATCGGCATGTGGAGGGGCCGGGGATCGAACCGCCAACCTTGCGATCAGTGGACAACCAGCTCTACCACCTGAGCCACAGCCGCCCTTGTTCTTAAATCTGTGGACACCTTAATTTGCTTTTAGCACCAAAAACAGGCTCCTGTAGCGTCAACGATTCATTTAGAGGGTGAAAATTTTGGTTTAGGTAAATCAGGAATAGAGTCGTCCCTGAGTTTTTCCCAAGTGGGCGTTTCAAGTGGATCGCTGCGTCGCTAGTTTCATTATCGGACACGACTGTAGAAGCTCCTCTAGACCAGTGGTTCTCAACTGGTCCAGCCTCAGGACCCACTATGTCTCTATTAATAACAGTTACGACCCAGATTGTTGAAGTTTGCTGTTCCTGTTAACAAATTAAGGTTTATTTGGGTGTCGTCTCAACGCATTTTGATACAGCTTAGGAGAATTTTGGCTTTTTTTTTGCTCATTTTGGTATATTTGGACGTTTTTGCCAAGTTTTTGGGCATATTTTGACCCGTTTTGACAGATTCTGAGCACATTTTGGTTCATTTTTGGGACGTTTTAGCACAAATTTCTCCAATAAGCTGCAGAGTCAAATCTAGAAGTTAATAGTTGGCTGCTACTGGTGTCACCACCACTAAATATCCTATAAACTGTGTCGTAAGAAATACGTCCTTTAACATAAAAGACTTTATACCTCTGCTTTTTTTGCTTCTGCGACCCTCTAAGAATGGCTTCGCGACCCACTTTTTGGTCCCGACCCACCAGTTGAGAACCACTGCTCTAGATGGAAGGTTTAAGAGTGTAGGAAGGGTTTGTAAGAGTGTGGGGACGGTTTACAAAGCCTTAATATATATGTATATATATATAAATAGTAAAATAAATATAAGGTCGCTACTTCGTGGAGTTCGTCTATCGTGGGGGGTTCTGGATAGACGAGGGACCACTGAACCCCAGAACCAGCAACATGAGAGTCAAAGCTGAAGACTGTCCAAGAAATAAAACCTACATTTATTTATTAATTACAGTAGTTTCTTGACAGGTATCTCACGTTATTGTCAGGAGTTCCCAGCATGTGGCGATAGTTCTCAATAATATAATCCTTCAAACACCTGAGGCAGAACGTCTGCAAGGAGCCACGTTTCTTGTTTTAAAGTTGGCGACTGCAAAGATGACTCCAAAGACACAAGAGGAGCAATCACAAAGACTCCAAGGAGGGAAAAACATGTTCCCAAAACCAACCGTAAAGAGACGACAGAAGCCGTCCCAATGAAGCAAGACGGCAAAAATGACCAGAAACAGACAAAAAATACATTACAAGTTCAGAAAACAACCACAAACAGACAGAAACCATTAAAAAAAGACTAAACAACGATGATAAAACAAAAGAAACGACCAAAAAAGATGCAAAAACAACCATCACTAAGAGACTAGAGGGCAAGAAAGACCACAGAGAGACTAAAACAACCAAAGAGACATTAAAAAGCAATCATGTAGGGACAGGAGCAAACAAACGGAGCAAAAACAACCACAGATATATTTTAAAAAAAGACAATAAAGGACAAAAAAAAGAGTCCAAAGAGACAAAGAACAGGACCAACAGGAAAGAAAGTTAAATCCTCTGAAGACCTGGTCTGGTTCAGGTTCAGGTTTAGGTGAAGTTAGCTTCAGATAGGTGGTGGTTATGGTGAGATAAGTCCATGTACGCATGATGTAACACAACACTGCACACACACACACACACACACACACACACACACACACACACACACACACACACACACACACACACACACTTCCATTCCCAGGAAATTAGTCCTCCAGTTTCACCAACACCAGAAAACAGCTGTAGCACTAATGAACTGCAGATTCATTGTTAACGCAAACTCTCCCACACACAGGCCAAATGAGCTGCAGTTAATCTTCATCAGGAGGATGCTAACACGGTTAGCATGAGCTAGCTGAAGCTGTAACGATGGTGAAGCAGCCGTGAGTCACGACCGGGGCGGCGAGCTCGTTTCAACCATTGGATCGCGACGCCGCTCGGTTATAAAGATGCGAGTCGACCTGCTCTGCTGCAACATGAGGCCAGACAATAATAACAGACCAGTGGTGATTTAACAGCCGCTTTACTATTAGAGATGGTAGAGAGGCCTCATGTCCAAGCAGGTATGATGTGGATTAACCAACTATCACCAAATTAGAAGGCTCACGGTCCGTGTACGTCGCAGCCATTTGTTTTCTTATTCTGAGATTTCAAAATAAATTGAAAAATAAACCATTTCCTGTTTTTTCAGTGATAATACAAAATGAAAAACGGGCCCTAATTCATTATCCGTTATCTGATTTAATTAGATGTGTTTGTAAATGGAAATTAAAATTAAAATACACCTGTAGAAAACTTATTTCTTTACTTCCTGTTGGTTTTGGCTCCGTGACCCGTCTGACTTGTGATGAGGAAGGATCTGGTATCTAAAGCTCCAGTGTTAGCTCACTGTTAGCAGACCTTGCTGTGTGCCGTGGCCTGATGAAGACCCACTGTGGGGTCCAAACGTTGCTTGGCTCACATTGTTCACTATTTCACAGTGGACTTTTCACCAGTGTGGGGTTTATTTGTCCCTTTGGAGGGACCTTGTGGTGCCGCTTGCTCTGCCGTTAGCGCTAAATCGCTAGCGTTCGGCTGCTTTTCGGGACGTTCATTCTGGACAAATTCTAACCTATTTCCATTCCTTTTCCATCTTTCTGAAGTCCCCTTTTCCACCTCTGAGCTGGTTCCAGGTCTAGTCCAGAGCCTGACTTAGCTCCACTTCTTTGTGTTTCCACCTCCTAAGCACCGACTCCAGGTTCTATAAACTGGAGCTCAGCAAGCACCAACTCTTTGCTGGTCCAGAGCTAAGCACCGAGTACGTCAGGGGCTGGGGGCGGGTTATGGTGACCAACCATCAACGGTGGAAAGGGACACACAAGCGCTAATTAGTGTCCTTGTTCTCCAGGACGTCCCTGGTCCCATCACACATGTATTGGAATGACTCCCGGGACACACGGAAGTTTAGCACAAACTGTTGACCTGAAATCCGCTACAGTTGTGTCCCACCAGTAGCGTGATCACGGATGTGTCCAGGCAACAGGAGGACCTCCGCCTCACAATCAGCCTTAAGACCATCTATAGAGATAAACATAGATATTATCATCAACTTACTGCGTTTGTTTAACTGCTATGTAATGGATGCTAGCGTAGTGGTTTTATGGTGACCCAATGGCTCCAATTGGACTCCTTGACAATGGAGGAACCAGATTAGAACCAACTAAGAACCAGAACTAGGACCTGGTTCTTCTTGGTGGAAAAGGGGTATGAGAGTCAGACTTTTCACTTCCTCTGTTCAGTTCTTTTCCACGTGGAGCCATGATGATCAGTTTAGAACTGTTTTAAAATCACAGGTGGACTCAGTTTGGCTTCAGTTGGATTCACTTGTCTACTTCCAGGTCTGTATTTTCAGTATAATCTTTATAAAATGTCTGTTTTTGATCATCCGTAAGAGGAAAGACTCCGAAGTGATTCAGGTGTTGAAATCACTGATGGAGCAGAGGGATGTTCTCACTTCTGTTCCACTGTGTTCATTTATTTGTTCAGATTTGAGGCTTCTCCTGTCAGCGTGTCGATGACTCAACCACTATTTATGGATTTCTGACACTTTTCTGAGGCCGATCTGGGAAAATCAGAGGTGTTCAAATGTTCCTTCAGCAGCTGTGGAAGAAAACGAGGCAGCGTGTCGGTCCGTCGTTTCACCTCCACGCTGCAGCCCGGCGGCTCCTTTTCTTTTCAGACGTCGGTTCTGGTGAAACAGGGCCGGAGCCTTGCAGCGTTTGCATCTGGAGGCCGCCCTGACCCACTTTCTACCCGCCAACACTCGATCAGAGCGGCAGCAGCAGCAGGTCTGCGTCGGCGCCTCCATCTTCCCGCTCATTTATTAAATATGCTGCAGGATATTTATTTATTCATTCAAACCTTCACTGATTCAGGAAATCCTGGCGGGATTCAAAAGCAGGTTCATACGCTCAGCTGAGTCGCAGCAGGAGCCTGTTGAAAGAGTCTCTCCTGAGTTAATTACAACCTTTGGTGGTTGGTTTTTGGGTTCTTTGGGACGGTTTACTGTAGTTTAACCACCTGGAGGGTTCGGCTGTGTCCTAATGGATAAAGAGGGCTCACAGCTGATTGATGTTCGTGGCAGAAAATAAACACCACGAGAAACCAAATGCAGCTGATTCGGTTCCTCATTTCTTAATTCTAACATTCGCCCACAGATGCCTCTAAACCTATGGAGACGAAAACAGACTTAAATGTGGCTCATCACCTGTAGATTCTCTACATGCCTGTACTGTGTTTCTTCAAATAAACGAACATAAAGAAGCCCGTCTGGTTTGTTTTTGGTGTTTTGTGATGATGGATGGACGATATAATTACCTCCTCCAAGGAGGTTGTGTGATGGCCGGCGTTTGTTTGTTTGTTTGTGTTCAAAATAACTCGAAAACTCATGGACGGATTTGGATGAAATTTTCAAGAAATGTGTGAAATGGGACAAGGAACTGGATCCGGATCACCGTCTGGATCCAGGAAGTGTTTTTAATGTAAGTGTAACCGGGTGGACAATTAAATGCGGTTTACTCTAAAAGCCACCAGAGGGTAACCCCCTCTGACCACTTGACATTTTGGGTCTCCACGCAACAGACAGCGACAGTGACGGAGTTCTCTTTCCTTCCTGAGCGACATACGCACGGTTGGGCCGGCATTCTTATCTCCGGTTGTCTAAGAAGCTGGGAGGCTGTTAGGAGCTGCCGCGCTAGAGCCCGCGCCTGTTCATTTGGTCGGATGGGGTGAAGGCCGCATTGTTGGTAGGACATTTGAACTGTCTGTAATTACATTTGTATCTGTAACGTTCCATAGAAAATATGTGAATTGGGAGATTGTGTTGGGGGTGGACTGAAGCTCCTTGGTGGAGGTCTGAGCTCTCCGAGGGCTTTTCTAGTTTCAATCAAGGGATCAATGAAGTTTCCTCTGGTGAATGATCAGAAACCAGAAACACATCCAGGGAACCAACGACTGATTCTAGGACTCTAAACTGCTGCAGTCTAACTGTTCACACTGAGACTACCCATAATACTGATGCTAGAAGTGGATTATAACATGGATTGGAAGGTTTTGAGGCATTCTGGATGATTTTTAACCATTTTAAACCATTATTTGTACCTAAAACACATTTTTAAACTAATTTAAGACACGTTTAAATCATCTGGGCAGATGTTTGAGGGACTTTGGACCATTTTAGAGACATTTCTTCCCAGTTGGAGTCGTCTTGGTTCAAGGTTCAGGCCACTTTGGATCAATTTTAGCTGCTCTGGATGAACTATGAGTCTCTCTGGGACGGATTTGATGCAGTCAGAATGAGATTGGACTGTTTTTAAGTAACTTTAGACAAACTGAAACAGAAACATACATCATAAACTGCTGTTGCTGACTGTTCACGCTATCAGACATCCCATAATACTGATGTTCACAGTTATAGAGGAAGTGAACAGAAACCAGGTGTAGTGTTCAGGCTGAGACACCTGCATGGATGTATTCTTCATTCACCTGCTCAAAGTGTCACGAAAGACGTCAAAAATTACACAAAAATCGTCCCCAGTGTCTCAAAATTTGTCCAAAATGACCTAAAACTAGTAAAAAATGACTTTAAAATGGTTCCCAACGACACAAACGTCCTCCTACATGTCATGTGTCCATCTGCTGGACTGATGAAGTCATGAGGCTCATTAAAGGGATCAATGTGGACCCCCCTCTATGGACTTCAAGGGTCTGGAACTCTGGGAATATTCATAGTACGGAGGTAAAACTCTGATCAGTAAATAAAGTAAAGTTACAGCAGATAAAGGTCTGGGGGGGCTTCTTCAGATTGGGTTGATTTTATGTGGAAACATCTCTACAGTTAGAGGACTGAGGTCAAACCTTCAGTGAACAGCTGCAGTTCCCTGAACGTCCACTGGAGGCTCCAACAGTGAGTCGATCCTCCATCAACCTCCGTGTTAAAACGTCCAACTCTACAGCAGAAACGCAGCTTTCCTGGTCACTTTTACTGTTTTTTGTGGTGAATTTGCGTCACTTTTTGGTCATTTTACGTGTTTTTGTGGTCGTTTGGTTTCATATTTTAGTTGCTTTGAAACGTTAAAATGTGGATCCAACTATGGACTTGAAGGGCCTGGACCTCTGGAAACACTCATAGCATGAAGCTACAACTCTGCATGGCTTCATTAAACATACTGAAGCTAGTGTGCACAAAAATCAGCTGGTTCTGAGGAGGTCGGGTGGGGTCGTTTTCACAGATTTGGTTGATTTTATAAGAAGTTGCCTCCAAAGAATGAGTCGGTACAAACATCGCTAACATGCAGCTAGCATCTGTAGCTCCCACCCTTTCCTCATCCTCACAGCAAAAAGTGAACAAGTGGGTTTTTTTGACTCCTCCTGAGGAACAGCGCCCCCTGTCTGCTCCAGCAGGTTCGCCTGGTGGATCAGATCAGTGTGAAACAGCTGATCTGTCGGAGTGTTAGCATGCTGCAGCTCCGTCAGACGACTCCGCCGGCTGAATCCATCCACCGGCCGACGTCTGACTCATCCCCGGACCAGAGGATCGGCTCCAGGTTGTGTCATTTATCCGGCGACACGTGTTCGTTAGCGGTAAACTAATTACTCTGACGGTTTGTCTGCATCGGGGCTACTGGAGGACACATCCGCTCAGCGTGGCAAATGAAGTTCAGAAACAGGACTCGGGGCCATAAAGCATCGGAGGTGTCTGAATAACGAGATGGAAACATTACAGCGGCGAGTTCACGGAACCTGTTTTATTGGAGGTTTAAATCCAGTCCAGACCATAAATAAAGTAGCATCCACTCCCTCCTCACTAACAGGTAACTCCTGTTGCTGACAACAGTCTAAATCAAATGGAGAGCGTCTTAATTTAAACACCAGACACTTAAGCTAAAGAAAGAAAGGATCCATCCTCAGTAAAGGACCTAGGATCCCTAATCTGTCTCTATACCTACCAGTGAGCAGTGATTCCTAGGAGAAGCTCCAGGTGGCCACCAGTGCTGATGCTACCATTTAGCAGGCTGCTGAATGCTAATGCTAATTGCTAATCCAACCAGCACTGCCACATTCAACTGACCCAGGCCTGTTAGGAGATGCTCCAGGTAGTGACCAGTGACGATGCTGCCATTTAGTTAGCTGCTAAATGCTAATGCTAACTGCTAATCCAACCAGCACTGATTTTTGTGCACCGTTACGCCCCTACCATTTACATTCTTTCACACTGAGGTATTAGCACTATGGTGAAAACTCATTATTATAGTGTTTTGTGGTTGTTATTCATTTTGAGGTGTAAAATAAAAGCTGTTCAGATACGAAGATGTTTACTTTTGCCGTTTCTCAAACGTCCAACAACTAGACAGACTCCCAGATTTAAAAACTGGTAGGAATTTGACCTTAGTGCTACGTCCAGCTCAGACTCTGTATAGCTCCGCCCCCTCAGTGCTTCCAGGTGAACCAATCAGAATGAGTCTCTCAGTCCACCAGGTTTACTTCCTTCATACAGCTGCTTCTGCTAAACTCTAAAATGTCTAAACCACGAGAAAACCTCACCAAATGTCCTGCTGTTGGCTGCAGGAGTGAACACAAGAGTCTTAATGCAAAAATGACCTAAAATACTGTCGAAGTTGGCGCAAAACTCGACCGAAATCAATCAAAAAGTATTCAAAATGGCTCAAAATGTGTCCAAAATTAATAAAAATATGTCCAAAATGTGCTCCAAATGACTTGACATACATCCGAAATTAATCTAGTTTTTCAAAACACGTAGAATTTTGTCAGAAATTACTCAAAACTCATCAAAATTCAATGAAAATGTCGTTTAAATCCCCTCAAAATTTGTACAAATTGATTAAAAACTCTAAAATGTTACTAAATGTTCTGCTGCAAGAGTGAAAACAAGAGTCTTCATGCATCCCAGCATCTGAGGAACTGAACTCCAGTGGATTTACTGGGGTTATTGATGGTCCCCACAACTACAGGGGAATCCTCAGTGTTAGCATGCTGTGTAGCTAATGTGGCTAACGCTAGCTTTGACGTTCTGTCCACAGGTCAGATCTCTGTGGAAACTTTGATTTAACCCAGCGAACAAGGACTGGGTGGGCTACTGCATTGTCATGTTAGCATCTGTTAGCTTCTCTCCTGCTCTCTGTGCTCATTAAACTGCATTCTAATGAAGCTGAACTCACAATAAAGACAATTAAGCTGTTCTCATTTAAAGATTTTACTGTTTCTGTTGTCAGACAGCAGAACGAGGGTGAAACAGTGACTGGGACTCATCCAGACGACATGCTAACCAGCAGCTATATAGCATTTTGCGGCTAAAACATCAATTTTAAAACGTCGGCTGACAAACTCACCAAACACAACAACGACTGAGCTGAGAATTACCAAATATCTCCATGTAAAATGACCCTCAGAGAGAAAGTTAGAAGTGATAGAAGGTCCTCCTCTCACACACAGTTTGTTTCTGTGCTGCCAATCACAAATACAGAGAGTTTCCTTCCTGAAGGGGGCGGGGCCAGCAGCAGTTGAGTCGTATTTAAAGCTACAGACATGGAAACAGCCCATTTAGAACAGGACTAAACCAGGATCTGTACAGTCACAGAGGAATCATCAACATTTGTGGAGTTTTGAGGTGAAATTTGACAGATTTGTTTCATTATTTTACTAAAAGACGACAGCCTGGGAGCTTGAAGCAAAGAGTCGGAGTCCTTCCTCCGTCACTGCTCATCTCCGTCGAGGTAAACAAACGGCTGATGAATGAACGTGTTTTAACCGGTGAGGACAAACAGCCTGAGAACAAACCGCTGCGTCTCCTGTCAAACTGTGCGTGGGATCGGGCTATTTTTACCGCCATGTAACAGGAAGTAGACGGGGCCGGCCCACTGTGAAAATCACTGACACGGCAGATTCAGACGGGACTGAAATTACAGACAGTAATGACTCCCTCGGCCGGCGTTAACTCCCCCGCCTCACCCCTGCGACTCCTCCCCGACACACCGAGGGTCTGGAGCTCAGTGGCTGAAGATGTGCCACAAAGAGGCACAAGATGACTGTGAAACGAGCACCGAGGCGCTTGAAGTGGTCGTAAAATGATTTGAAATGACCGAAGAGACGATGAGACGCGACCGCAGCGACATAAAATGATCCAAACGAAGCAGGGTGACCACAAAAAGGCATGAAACGACTATTAAAAAAGACGAATACAACCGAGAAGATATGAAAAGGGTGTGAAAAAAGATGCAAACGTACAACGACGGGACACAAAACGACTAAAGTGACCACAGACGCGCAAAAAATGATTGAAAACAGGAGTTAAATGACTATAAATAGACTTAAAATAGCAACAAAGGGGACAAAATGACCAGAATGACACAGAACAACAACAGGGGCAAAGAAAAGAACCACAAAGAGACAAAGTGGTTGTAAAGAGACGCAAAATAACTGAGAAAATACATAAAATGACTAAAAACAGGCACAAAAAGTTCACGAAAAGATGCGATATGGCTCCAAAAATGACCAAAACTACCACAAAATGACTGAAAAGAGACGCTAACCGTCAAACAAAGAAGAAAAATGATTGAAAACAGGCGTTAATTTACTGTAAATAGGCTGAAAATGATCATCATGAGCTGCAAAATGATCAAAGAAAGAAGCAAAATGACTAAAAACAGACACAGGGTAAGAAACAAGGTCCACAAAGAGACATAATGGCTATAAAGACACGCAAAATGACTGAGAAAATACATAAAATGACTAAAAACAGGCAGAAATAGTTCACAAAAAGATGCAAAACAGCCCAAAAAATTATCAAAACCAGCACAAAATGACTGAAAAGAGATACCAAATGTCAAACTAAGACGCAAAATGATTGAAAACAGGAGTTAAATGACTATAAAAAGGCTCAAATTATGAACAATGGGGACAAAACGACCAGAATGAGCTACAAAACGACCAAAGAAAGAAGTCAAGTGACCATAAAAAGATGCAGAAATAGTTCAGGAAAAGATGCAAAATGTCTAGAAAATGACCAAAAGTGGCACAAAATGACTGAAAAGAGACCTTAAAAAGATGCAAAATGACTAGAAACAGACAGAGAACGACCACAGGGGCATAAAAAAGGACCACAAAGAGACAAAGTGGTTCTAAAGAGACTCAAAATGACTGAGAAAATACATAAAACAACTAAAAACATTCAGAAATAGCTCATGAAAAGAAGCAAAATGAAGCCAGAAAGACAAAATTACCACATAATTATCAGAAAACAAGGTAAAATCAAAGAAGACACGTTGAATGAAGTCAAAGAGCCGCAAATCTTTTAATAAGGTACCTAAAAAAAACACACAAAAGGGCACAAAATGACTAAAACTCAATGTAATGTGACTAAAATTGGTCAAAAAACGCAGTAAAATGTGCAAAACGAGCAAAAAAAGACACAAAAGAAGCGTAAAACGACCAAAACCAGGCAGAAAGACCCAAAGTGACCACAGAGATTTATCTTGACCCCAAGACGCTGCAAAGACTCAAACCTCAGACTGAAAGCAGCTGAAGTGAAGTTCTGAGCAGCAGAAAGGCATTGTGGGACGTGAGAGAGGAGGGGGGGGTTTCCCTTTACAAAGACCAGATCTGCTTTCTGCCCCCGGTAAGTCCATCCTCCTCAGGGCCCGACTGCTCCACCTGCAGCCATCGATCGCCGTCTGCGTGCACGGGGGGCGTGCACGAGGGGCGTGCACGAGGGCTATCGGGTGAAGCAGCAGCGGCTCTGACAGCGACCAGAGGCGTCCAGGTATCAGGTGGAGCAGAGAGAAGCTCCACAAACACTGGAGCTGCTGCTAAAACCTCATCATGTGACACGACAGCAACGACTCAGAGCTGCTTTGAAGCGCCGCAGGACGACGCCGCCTTCAGGAACCCAGAAAATAACAGCAAATATCTGTAAATAACAACGTCCACAGCTGATTTAATCCAACTAATGCAGACTTTTGTTGATATTTTCCACTTCTTAGGTTGTTTTTTGAACAGTTTTAGATGCAACGTGACTCTAAAATGACAGAATGAACAAAATAAACCAAAACAAGGACACAGAACGCTTCAGAAGAGGGACTGAACGTCACTAAAGTCATTAAAATGACTGATAAATGAATATAAACAGGCACAACATGGTGGCAGGAGACACAAAATGACCAGACAAAAGACGCACAATGAAGGAGGACAAATAGAAGGATGCAAAAAAGACACTAAAGTCCCATTGAGATGCTCAAAACACCCACAAAGAGACACTAAGAATGACCTGAAGGGACACAGATCAACAGAATCAGCTGCAAAATGACGACAAAAGGGTAAAAAACATCGTCAACCAAGTCATTTAACTCATGAAAATAAGAAAAAAAGAAGCAAAGACATCAAAAAAGATGTAAAATTGTTGAAAACCAGTGATTGATGACTGGAAAAATGGTGACAGGAGACTCGGAAAAGATGCAAAATGAAGGACGACGCACAAAAAGACACGAAAAATGACGGAAAACCAAACGAAATGACCGAAGAGGTGCAGAGAGTCACAAAGAGACACGAAATCAGCAGAAAGAGCTGCAAAATGACAACAAAAGGATTTAAAAATGGTAAAACGTGTCATTTAACTCACATAAATACGGAGCGTTAATCTGGAGATTAAAAAATTGACGCCGTTAAAACTGATTAAATCATCATTATTCAACATGTTTTCCATTAAAGTAACTAAACTCTCCTTTTCCACCTGAGCCTTATAAAAACTGCCTTATTGTTATTATTTGCATCAGATAAAGTCCATTTTCACCAAACACCGGCTCCTGCAGCCTCTTTGTTCAGCGTTAACGGTGGATTTCTGCAGCGTCGAGTCGACCCTGACGCCTCTGAAGCGCCTCCAGGCTTCGTTCCGTCACTGAAGGCGTCCATGAAAGAAGCTTTTCTGCTGCTCTAAGAGTTTTCTGACGTCTGCTTCACCACCGGGAGCTTCAAAGACGAGTCCAGCTGAGCAGAGCGACGATTTAGCGCAGAAAAACCACCGTCATGGATCCAGGAATGAAAAATAACGAGCCAGAGCTGATTTATCATTAAACAAACACGTGTAGGAGCCTGATTGTTTAGTTTTTAATGAGGAAGCTGCAGATTTAAATGAAACTGGTGATAAAGTTTGAAACAGGTTCAGGTTCTGGAAGCAGCAGCTCAGAGGGAGCAACCAGGAAACGTTGGTCGGTTTCTCAGCAGGATTGTGCAAAATCTACAAACCTGATTTGGATGAAAATTGGTGCAAAGGTGGACGAAGTGCAGAAGAAGAACATATTAAAATTTGGTGTCTGCACCTCCGAGACTGCAGCGCCACCGTTGGGTCAAAGTTGGAGGTGCGTTTGTAAAAAGAACAAGGTAAAAACTTGCCAACGTGTCATTTCCTGTCATAGAAAAGATTCGTCAAAAGCCACAAATTTGCTCCAGTTTCCACCAAAATTGGCAGAAATGTTTTTCAAAATAAGCTTCATAAAAGTTATTACATGGATTTTGGGTTTTCAAAAGCCGTCCTCCATCGCAGCCAATCAAAACCGGTGAGTGACGTCGTCTCTCTGCAGTGCTTAAACCAAACTCAGTGCATGAATCCAGATCGCATTTCAATAAAGCATGAAAAATATTGGAGGGTTCAACCTCCAGGGGGCGCTACCACAAGAAAAAATGCATTTTCTCTCACTTTGCAAACTAGTAAATCGTAGAAAAGTGAACTAAATGGCTTAAAGTTTATCAAGATGACTGGTTTTAATTCAACCATTCGACAATCAGAGCTCATTATAATTGGCCTACATTTGATCAGAACCAACAGAAATAAAGGTTTAATTTGAATTTAGCCAATTTATAATGCAATAAAACACACAAAAATAAAAATAAATAGGTAAGAATAAAGGAATTACCTCCCCTTAAAACACGTTAAATGAAGAAACAGAACCAGACTTTAGGTTTTCATGACGGTTTGCATCTGATGCATTTAAGTGACTCTAAAAAACTTCTTTCGTTTTGGTTTGGTGAAGTTTTTATCATATCAAAAATCAATTTATCACCCAGTTTTTTCAGACGAGTTAAAAGATGTTGACTGCATCTGCGTCTATTCAGATTCAGAGCTGCAGCAGCCAATCAATAATCAATCATTTAGTCATGTTTCAGGTAAAAACACCAAGAATTCTCTAAATCCAGCTTCTAAAAATGCAACTTTTTGCTGTTTTCATTGAACATCTTAAGGTTTTTATCTGTAATTCAGACAAAAGAAGCGAGTGTGGATGAAATATTACCATTAACTATGAATTAAACAACCCAACAAGTGTTTTTTCTTTTTAATCTCTCACACTTTTGAGACTCTGTGATGACGTTTCTGGTTAATGCGATCCTTCGCTGCAGAACGAGTCCCACCGGTCCGACGCCAGCCGGAGATAAATGTCATTACGCTAAATGACCACAACCACAGAGTCCATTAGGAAACACAAGCAGCCTGCGATGGGAAGGATTCATAAACGAGGCTGAATTAAGTGACTGAGGTGAAATATCCCATTTTATCAGCTGCCAGTAAACGCCTCACGGGAGCAGTTTTTACATTCCTGCACCAAAAAAACCTTAATTATGACGAATAATGGAAAAATATAAAAGCTTAATGAGAGTTTGGCTCCGTTTTATCTCGTTATTTAACACTAAACACTGATGCTTCATTTGACCTCAGTTCTGTTAAAATCCGGTTCTGTGATCAACTGAAATCTGAAAACCAGATGCTTTTTTCTCCACATTAGTCCAAAGAAGCAGATAAAATCCTCACGCTGATGTTTCCCAGTTCGATACGCCCATTAAACGCAGCAGCGAGCTGTAAACAAGCTCTCAGGCTTCGTCTCCGGATCAATAACAGATTTCAAAATTGTAAAACCGATGAACGGACGGAGGCGTGGATCCAGAAGACGTGGTGATGCGTTCAGGGTCCTGGTGGATGTAAGGCAGCTTCTCTTCTAGTCGCACCTAAACAGAGACCTGATAAAGAGGTTCGTTCTCAGGGGAACGTTTTGATTTTCATGTCGGCAGCAGATTCAGGCTGAAACCAACAAAGAAGCAGTTAAAGGTTCAAAGACTTCGTCTCTGGAAACATCGAGTCCACGCTGAGTCCTGATGGTCCAAACCAGCTCCAGTAAAAACCAGTAAGAGCCGCATCCCTCCTTAAATAATCACATATTATTTATATAGTGTGCTCTAAAAACATAGTTTAAGAAGGTACTGTAGAACATGTGACAGGAAAACAGTGACTAAAAACAAGCAAATACTACTGAAAACTCCTGAAAGCAAGGACCGAAAACAGCGACGAAAAACAGTGACTGAAAATGACTGAAAAAACTGACCAACAACAAAAACATAGCGGCTAAAAACCAAAGCAAACAGCAGCTGAAAACAACTGAAAACAGTGAGTGAAAAACAGCCAACAGTGACTGGAAACATGAACAAATGGTGACACAGAACAAAAGCAATCAGCGACTTGAGACAACTGAAACCAGTGAGCAAAAACAAACGCAAACCGCAACTGAAAACAGGTGAAAACAAAGACTAAAAACACCGACTGAAACTAACTGAAAACAGTGACTGAAAACAAGTGACAACAGCAAGTAAAAACAAAGCAAAGTACAGCTGAAAAAAGCCAAAAGCAAAGACTGAAAACATTAAACACAGTGACTAAAAACAGAAGTAAACAGTGACTGAAAACTAAAAACAGTGACTAAAAACAAAAGTAACTGAAAACAGCAACTGAAAACAGTGACTTAAAATAAGTAAACACACTGACTGAAAACGAAAACAAACAGTAACTGAAAAAAACTAAAAACAGTGACTAAAAACAAAAATAACTGAAAACAGTGTTTTAAAACAGTGGCTGACAAGAAAATCAAACATGGACTAAAAACAACTCACAACAGCAGCTAAAAACGAAGCACAGATCTGCTGAAAACAACTGAAAACAACTGAAAACAGTGACTGAAAAACAGCCAACAGTGACTGGAAACATGAACAAATGGTGAAAACAAAACAAAAGCAAACAGCAACTTAAAACAGGTGAAAACAAAGACTAAAAACAACTGAAAACAGTGACTGACAACAAAAGCAAACATGTACTAAAAACAACTCACAACAGCAGCTAAAAACGAAGCACAGTGCTCCTGAGAACAGTCGAAAGCAAGGACTGAAAACAACTAAACAGTGACGAAAAACAAAAATAAACAGTGACTGACAACAACTGACAACAGCAAGTAAAAACAAAGCAAAGTGCAGCTGAAAACAGCCAAAACCAAGGACTGAAAACAACTAAAAACAGTGACTAAAAACAAAAGTATACAGCAACTGGAAACAGTGACTGAAAAACAGCCAACAGTGACTGGAAACATGAACAAATGGTGACACAGAACAAAAGCAAACAGCAACTTTAAAGAACTGAAACCAGTGACCAAAAACAAAAGCAAACCACAACTGAAACTAACTGAAAACAGTGACTGACAACAAAAGCAAACATGGACTAAAAACAACTCACAACAGCAGCTAAAAACGAAGCACAGTGCTGCAGAAAACAGTTGAAAGCATGGACTGAAAACAACTAAACAGTGATGAAAAAATGAACTAATGGTGACAAAAAACAAAAGCAAACAGCGACTTTAAACAAGTGAAACCAGTGAGCAAAAACAAAAGCAAACTGCAACTGAAAACAGGTGAAAATAAAGACTTAAAACAACTGAAAACAGCGACTAAAAACAAAGTGCAGCTGAAAACAGTCAAAAACAAGGACTGAAGTAAACTATATATATTTTAACCAGTATTTGCTGCTATTTCCACCGTTTTTTAAACACCACATGACTCCACCTCTTTTATGTTCACTGTTTTTATCTAACAGTTTTCTATTCACGCTGAGGCCCAGCAGCAGTGCATTGTGGGAGGCGGCTCTGGCTGCTGTCAGCTGGAGGTTAAAGATCAGAACCGACCTGCCACCGAATCTGCTGACGTCCCGACGTCTCCGGTTTCCCTCGACTCGCCTCCCGGCCTCCAGCCCGGGTCACGTTTCGCCCCGTTGTCATGGAAGCCGGAGTTCTGGTACCAGAGTGCTTCGGTGACGGAGGAAGATGCAGTTTGACTGGCCGCATCGTAACCGTGGAAACCGCATCCAGAAATCACACGACGGGTAAAAAAGGACTGAAAGGTCCCCCTAAGGTCTGGACTGGTGAAGGTCTAGATGTCAAAGTTGGACTTGATCAGTTTTAATCAAAGGGAAACTAAACCAGATCCAAAACTGCCTCAGGTCCCTGAAATACACCTGCAAAGTCTGGCAAGGTCCTGACCAGGGTCCAGGTCTGGTTTTGGACTCATTGGAGACTCTTTCCTATAGGTTGGGTTCAGACTTAGTTTAGAGTAGTCTTAGTTTATTCTTGGACTTGGTTTTAGACCCAGTCTGGTTTTTGTTACGGACCCTATTTTTGAACTGGTCTTGGTTTGGTTTTGGACTTGGTTCAGATTCGGGTTTAGACTGGTTTCTAACTGGGTTCAGGATTTGTTTTGGACTTGGTTTCAGACTGGTCTTAGACTGGTTTTGAGTTTCACTTCAAATTGTTTTCAGGCTTAGTTTCTGACTGGTTTCCAGTCTAAAACAGACTGGGTTTAGACTGGTTTTAAACTGGCTTCAGACTGGTTTTAGGTGTTATTTAGAGCTGGTTTCAGACTGGTTTTGGGTGTTATTTAGAGCTGGTTTCAGACTGGTTTCAGACTTGGTTTCAAACTGGTTTCAGACTGGTTTTGGGTGTTATTTAGAGATGGTTTCAGACTGGTTTCAGACTGGTTTCAGACTGGTTTCAGACTGGTTTTAGGTGTTATTTAGAGCTGGTTTCAGACTGGTTTCAGACTGGTTTCAGACTTGGTTTCAAACTGGTTTCAGACTGGTTTTGGGTGTTATTTAGAGGTGGTTTCAGACTGGTTTCAGACTTGGTTTCAAACTGGTTTCAGACTGGTTTTGGGTGTTATTTAGAGGTGGTTTCAGACTGGTTTCAGATTGGTTTCAGACTGGTTTCAGACTGGTTTTGGGTGTTATTTAGAGGTGGTTTCAGACTGGTTTCAGATTGGTTTCAGACTGGTTTTAGACTGGTTTTAGGTGTTATTTAGAGCTGGTTTCAGACTGGTTTCAGACTGGTTTCAGACTTTCTTCTTTTAGTTCTGGCTGTCCTTCTTCGGACGTCGTGTTTCACTCTACGCCGACGACTCACCGATGTCTCCGCCTCCTCACGGCTCTGTTTCCTTTATCTGTTTCGGCTCTCTGATCCACGTCCCGCTGGCCTCCTCCTCCCGTCGCGTTGAGGCGCTGAATCCTCCGTCGACTGGAGCTGCTGAAGCGCCCTTAAGCAAAGCACTCGAACCGCACGAGAGCTGGAGGCTGGAGTCGAGCTGCAGCTGCTGAGTGGCGACTGATGAAGTGATACATGGATGCTTTAATAGACGGCGTGTAAATAATGTTTAAAGCAGCGATGGAGAGTTTAACTAGAGGCATTTTCCCTCCCTGTGGCTCCTTTTTTACTAGAAACGTCTTCTGTCAGGATGAAACAGTCATTCTGGACAATTTTTGATTTGTTTTTAAGTATTTTTTAACTATTGTGGACAAATGTTTAGCTGTTTTTCTTAAGCTCCACTTAATTTTAGGAAAAACTTGACATTTCTGACGATGCTTGAAGCCGTTTTGAACAACTATCTGGACGTTTCCGTCAGTTTTCGAGTCGTTTTCTGGGCGTTTTGGACGTTTAGCTCCGACTTCACACCAAACGTGACGACCGAGGTCTTCCTGTGATCTCGGCTGCCAGTGTTCCCATATGGAGCGGCCATATTGGAAGCTGCATGTGTCGTGTGCCGCCGCCGCCAGTCGAGACGCCGTGACTCAGCGTCCTCCAGCGTTTCCCTCCGAGACGTAAACTGTGGAGTCGGGAAGGAGGGTTCTGCTGCTGCCCCGAGTTCAGACTGTCAGGAGGAACTGAACCGAAACCACCAGGAAGACTCAGAAAACTACACTTCAGCCAGTTCTAACACCAAATAACATCTAATAAAACACCCGTTTCTCTCTAACAGGGCTCAGAACACGACCCAGAGACAACGTAAAGCAGAAACGTTCACCGTTTACCGACACGTTTCCAACATTAATTCAGGTTACAGGCTCTCCATCGGATCAATTACAGACTTTAAAACCAATTTAAACCCAAAGATCAACTAAAAGTCCAGTAAAAATGTAACTTGGAGCTAAAATCTGTCAAAACTATGACGACAAATCCACCAACGAGGCAAAAAAACAGTGACACAGCGAAGCAAAAAGACACGAACTGATGAACTTCTCCCATGTTTTCTCATTTTAAAGGCAAAATAACCAACAGATGTTTGAGCTTTAGCATAATTATTTGCTGTCGTGTCACAATTCCAGTCAATGTTTGGATGGCAGATTCTCTATATGTTCAATTAGAGACTCTTAAACCACTTTCATTACCAAAGTACATCTAATAAACACCTTTTTTCCTCTCAAAATGTTTAAAATACGACATAAAACCAGCAGGGATGAAGTAAAGCCCAGTTATTTTCATTATAATCACATTTTCAACAATAATTCCTCACAATATGATTCAGTTTTAGCAACTTAGACCCAAATAAACAGCAGGAAATTTGAATTTTTGGAGCAAAAATGCAAAAAAAAGTTGTTGTTTCAGCGACTAGATGTGACGACATGTTGAAATGGTTGAAATCTGCAGGTTGGAGACGATGATTTGGACTTTTAGAAGCTAAACTTTGGGTCTTTTTAATGAACCTGAACCCGGAGATGTGCAGCAGACGCCTGGATGGAGGCTCTCCTGGATCACAGAGGGGTTTTTGTGATCCTCAAACGTCGACAGAAGGCAGGAGGAGCTTTAAATGGACGCGAAACAACAAACAGGTAAACAAACAGGTAAACAAACAACGAGCGTTCTTCCCGCCCGCTGGTGTCGACTGTCGCTGTCGGAAACCGGAGCTGAAAATTTGCCCGAACGAGCTTGAAAGTGGACGGATCAGAAAACCTGAGGGGGGAAAATGAAACGCCGCTGTGTGACAACATCAGACGGATCCGGACGGAGGCGGATGATCGACGCTGAGGCTCGTTTAGCTGCCGAGTGATTCGTTAAAAACACCCGACGGATGAGCTGAACTCGTCAACATCAATCCTGACTGCAGACTGTTGGGAAGAAGAGCCGAGTTTCACTTATTTGATCCTTTGTTGATCCATTTTCATGCAACTACAACTGACTAATCATCTGTTGCTTCACTTGTGCTTCTTTTAAAGACTAAACCTGTGACCTGACTGCAGCCCGACGCATAAAAACCCAGTTAGAAGTCCATTAAAACCCAACTGGGAGCTAAAACCAGTCAAAGCAATGTCTCTGACTGCGACTAGAGACCAACAAAGAGACGAACACCAGCACAAAATGATGCAAAGAGGAGCCGAAGCATCGGAACGAACCCAGTATTTGATATGTTTTCTGTTGTTTTAAAGACAGAAACGAACGACGGACGTTTGAGTTTTACAACCAAATACAACTCCACTGGATCTATTCGGCTTCTTTTAACTTGTAAATCAGCAAAACGGTGTCCTGAACGCAGCAAAAACCAACTGAACCTCCATTAAAATGCAACTGGGGGCAAAAAAACAGCCCAAAATATCATCACAGAGAAGAAAAAGGCACAAAATCACTGGAACAAACCAACTACTGGACATTTTTCTGATATTTTTGGTTGTTTTAGAGAGAAAATAATTAAATATGTCAACAGAACAGCCCAATTATACACATTTTTCTGAATGTTTTTGGCTCCTTTCACATCCAAACCACCAAATACACACAAAAGAACAACTAAATCTCCAGTAAAAATCCAAGCTGGAGCTGAAAACAGTCGAATATTTCAACCACAGATCAACCGAAGAGACAGAAAACAACAAGACAGTGAAGAAAAACGACACAAACTGATGAAAGAGACACAAAACAAGAACAAAACCATCGGAACAAACCAACCGTTTGACTTTTTATCCAGTGTTCTTGGTTGTTTTAGACAGAAAATGATCAGATGTGTCAACAGAACGGCCCAAAGCGACCCAATTTAACTGTCTTTGGCTTCTTTTACGTCCAAATCACCCAAAAATCTGAAGCCAAAAACACAAAAAACCAACTAAAAATCCAAGTTGGAGCTAAAAACAGTCAAAGACGTCACCGAAGAGACAAAAACCAACGACACAGTGGAGAAAAATGACACAAACTGACGACAGAGATGCAAAACAAGAAGGAAAACCACCGGAACAAACCAACTGTTGGGTGTTTTACTGATACTTTAGGTTGTTTTGGAGCAACGTTCGAACGCAGCAACTGAATTTACCTCAGTTTTACTGGTTTTTTTGGCTACTTTTAAGCCTCAAGTCAAAAAAAATCCTTGAAAATCTCCAGTAAAGTCCGACTGGGAGCCAAAAACAGCCGAAGACATCACCGACTTCAACCACAGAGACAAAAACCATCGACACAGTGAAGAAAAAGACAAGAAACCACCACAGAATGAAGCAAGAAGATGCAAAACCAGGAGCGTTTGTCTGAATTTTCTGTTGTTTTACAGAGAAACTGATCAATGGATGCTTCAGCTTCACAACACAGCAGCTTAACTCCACCCAGCTGGACTGTTTTTGGCTCATTTTACATCCAAATTACCGAAAAACGTGACCTATTTACAGCCAAACACACAAAAAAACAACTAAACCTCCAGTAAAAATCCAAGTTGGAGCTAAAAACAGCCGAAGACATCATCGACTAGATCAATAGAGACAAAAACCAACGACACAGAGAAGAAAAAGACAAGAAACCACCACAGAATGAAGCCAGAAGACATGGAGACTGTTTTCTGTTGTTTTACAGAGAAACTGATCAATAGATGCTTCAGCTCCCTGACAGAGAAGCTTATCTCCACCCAGTTTTACTGTTTTTGGCTCATTTCACATCCAAACCTCCAGATCTGAGTCCTGACTGCAGCCAAACACGAAAACCAACTGAGTCTCCATTAAAATCCAGCTGGGAGCTAAAAACCAACGTCTGGGAGCCGTTTGGAGCACAGACATGGAAACACACCATCAGCACCATCAGCATCCATCTGCTGCAGCTCCACTTATGTAACTTCTTCACGGAGCTGCAAAGTTTAGAAGCACAACAAGGAAACATCCTCAAAGATCTGCAGGACCATCAGCTCAGATACGGAGCTTCAGTGGAGGCTGGAGCTCGGCGGCTCCTCAGCCTCCACCTCCTCCATCCACCTCCTCCATCCACCTCCTCCATCCACCTCCTCCATCCCCACATACTCACACGAACGCGTGGTACAGCAGCGCCCATCCTCTCGGCCTCTCCAGCGCGTCGTAGATCAGGTTCTGGATCCTCCTCTTGCGGATGTTATTCCTCTTGGCCGGCCGGGTGTAGCTCAGGGGGGTCTTGGCCAGAAGCCCGATCCCGATGCCCTGAGAGCCCCGCTTGTAGTCGTCCCGGCCCGAAGCCACCAGCAGCAGGGCGCCATCCTTGTCCGCTCCCCCGCTGCCTTGGTCCAGCAGGTCCCCGGGAGGAGCCCCCGAGGAGGACTTCTTGTGCTCCTCCGAGCCGCTAGCGACGGTCCTGGACCGGAGCCCCATGGTCAGTGCTGGATGCCCGGCGGGGGCAGCATGCCATGATCCGGGCGCTGGATCCGGAGACACCCAGAGCTCAGCCGCGGGTCATTTAAG
The DNA here is from genome assembly GCA_024666655.1 of Dascyllus trimaculatus. NCBI lineage: Eukaryota > Metazoa > Chordata > Actinopteri > Pomacentridae > Dascyllus > Dascyllus trimaculatus. The sequence goes on from CM045454.1 coordinate 1,994,379, forward strand.
GATCCCGGCGCGAAGGGAGGGTCTGAGGAGTCTGAGGGGGGAGAAGGAGACACAGAGCGGCGTTACAGGACTGGAAAGTATCGGCATCTGCTGCGGCTCCGTGGTGCGTAAAAACCGCTCCAGAAGCTCCGAAACACGAGCAGCAGCTCGGAGCGGCTCAGAGTCGCTCTGCGCATCCCGGAGCCGCGTCGGTCCTCAGACCTGAAGAGGCTCCGAGCAGGTCTGGAGCTCCGGGAGGAGACAGAACACCTGATGGAGCTCAGCGGAGGGTGGAGAGCAACAATTATTAAAGCACAGAGACACAAACAGGGAGAGACAAAGAGCAGCTGCATCCACACACACATAGACACACACATAGACACACACACATAAACACACACACACACACACACAGATAGATCAGACACCTATGGGAGGAAACACAACAACAGCTCCGAGCCGCCGCACCGACACCCACCAGCAGCGCATCCCGGGCATGGCGCGTCTCTCCGGGGCTTCCAGCCTCCATCCACCCGCAGAGGAAGCGGCGCTGAGGCGGCGGCGGAGGAGGAGGCGGAGGGTGGAGACGGAGGAGGAGATGCTGCGTGGAGGAGGTCGATAGTGGAAGTGAAGCGGAGGAGCAGCAGCGCAGAGACCAGCAGCCTTTCATCAGCAGCAACGCAGCCGCGACGTGCGCGCACACTCACACATGCATGCGCAGAAGACGAGCTCACACCTTGACGCGCTCAGGAGGAAAACACGCGTGTAGACAGACAGCTGTGGGCTGAATGTGCACAGTCATGCGCATTAATGCTGATAGACGAGTGTGCAGACATGTTTGTTTGTTTGTTTGTTTGTTTAAGATGCAGCACAGATAAACAACGTGACACATCAACAAAGAAGATGCTGCTGATCTGCAGCTCAAACATCAAGAAAACAAGATGATGGACAACTACAAAAGAGACAACAATGAAGAACACAAGATAAACAAAAAGATGCAAAAATACAAAAAACAACAAGAAGACGGCAAAACTATCACAAAAATTAACAAAACAACCACAAAAATAAACAAAACAACCACAAAGAGACACAAAACAACAACAAAGAGACACAAAACAACAACAAAGAGACATAAAACAACAACAAAGAGACGCAAAACAACCACAAAAATGAACAAAACAACCACAAAAATAAACAAAACAACCACAAAGAGACACAAAACAACAACAAAGAGACGCAAAACAACAACAAAGAGACACAAAACAACCACAAAAATGAACAAAACAACCACAAAGAGACACAAAACAACAACAAAGAGACATAAAACAACAACAAAGAGACGCAAAACAACCACAAAAATGAACAAAACAACCACAAAAATAAACAAAACAACCACAAAGAGACACAAAACAACAACAAAGAGACGCAAAACAACAACAAAGAGACACAAAACAACCACAAAAATGAACAAAACAACAACAAAGAGACATAAAACAACAACAAAGAGACGCAAAACAACCACAAAAATTAACAAAACAACCACAAAAATAAACAAAACAACCACAAAGAGACACAAAACAACCACAAAGAGACACAAAACAACAACAAAGAGACATAAAACAACAACAAAGAGACGCAAAACAACAACAAAGAGACGCAAAACAACAACAAAGAGACACAAAACAACAACAAAGAGACGCAAAACAACAACAAAGAGACACAAAACAACAACAAAGAGACACAAAACAACAACAAAGAGACGCAAAACAACAACAAAGAGACGCAAAACAACAACAAAGAGATGCAAAACAAAACAACCACAAAGAGACACAAAACAACCACAAAGAGACGCAAAACTAACAACAAAGAGATGCAAAACAACCAACAAAGAGACACAAAACAACAACAAAGAGACACAAAACAACAACAGAGACACAAAACAACCACAAAGAGACACAAAACAACAACAAAGAGACTCAAAACAACAACAAAGAGACGCAAAACAACCACAAAGAGACACAAAACAACACAAAGAGACACAAAACAACCACAAAGAGACACAAAACAACACAAAGAGACACAAAACAACCACAAAGAGACACAAAACAACCACAAAAAGACAACACAAACAACAAGAGACACAAAACAACAACAAAGAGACGCAAAACAACCACAAAAATGAACAAAACAACCACAAAAATAAACAAAACAACCACAAAGAGACACAAAACAACAACAAAGAGACGCAAAACAACAACAAAGAGACACAAAACAACAACAAAGAGACATAAAACAACAACAAAGAGACGCAAAACAACCACAAAAATGAACAAAACAACCACAAAAATAAAGAAAACAACCACAAAGAGACACAAAACAACCACAAAGAGACACAAAACAACAACAAAGAGACATAAAACAACAACAAAGAGACACAAAACAACAACAAAGAGACGCAAAACAACAACAAAGAGACACAAAACAACAACAAAGAGACACAAAACAACAACAAAGAGACGCAAAACAACGACAAAGAGACGCAAAACAACAACAAAGAGATGCAAAACAACCACAAAAATGAACAAAACAACCACAAAAATAAACAAAACAACCACAAAGAGACACAAAACAACCACAAAGAGACGCAAAACTACCAGAAAGAGACACAAAACAACAACAAAGAGATGCAAAACAACCACAAAAATGAACAAAACAACCACAAAAATAAACAAAACAACCACAAAGAGACACAAAACAACAACAGAGACACAAAACAACCACAAAGAGACACAAAACAACAACAAAGAGATGCAAAACAACCACAAAAATGAACAAAACAACCACAAAAATAAACAAAACAACCACAAAGAGACACAAAACAACCACAAAGAGACACAAAACAACAACAGAGACACAAAACAACCACAAAGAGACACAAAACAACAACAAAGAGACTCAAAACAACAACAAAGAGACGCAAAACAACAACAAAGACACAAAACAACCACAAAGAGACACAAAACAACCACAAAGAGACACAAAACAACCACAAAGAGACTCAAAACAACAACAAAGAGACACAAAACAACAACAAAGAGACACAAAACAACAACAAAGAGACTTTTTCATCCTTTATGTTAATGTTGTGTCTATTAAATCAAATTTAATGTGTTTTAATGAAATATTTCCATCAACATCCAGGTTTTGTCTTCAGTGTATTGAGTGTTGTTGTTCCATCTGTTATGGTTTGGGTCTAATCACTCTTTTAATGCTCATTCAGACAAACATTTCAGCCACTCGTGTCTCTTTGTGGTCGTTTTGTGACCCTGGAATCAATAGGAAACGTGACGCACCGCCTTCTAACGGCGTCTCTGGCTCTGATAATAAGCCTGATCCACGGCGGTGATGAAGGATTAGGAGCTGGTTCCAGGAGGACGTCGTCGTCCGGCAGCGCTCTGAGGATTCACCCGGAGCAGAACCATCTTAAAATAGATTGATTGCGTGTCGCGGCGGCCTTTAGTGTTCCTGCTTAATCGCCGGCGGTCGGCGGATTTGACTAATTATGTGGATGAAAAACGGCTGAACGAGGCTGTAATTGAAAAAGCAATAATTTGACTCCGGCCGTCTGTTCAGGACGTCGGAGCTGCTTCTGAAGGTGGAGCTCAGCGCTGGAGTCGTTTGAGATCCAGACTCCATCAAACTGTCCTGTAAAGTGAATTAAAACGAGTCCAGAGGCTAAATATAAAACCTGACCGACATGTTTTCAGCTAATACGGAGGAAAAATAGTGTTTTCTCTATAAACTGTTTGAACGAGTTGATCAGAAGTCGGGTTTACTTCAGTTAATCTGATGAATGTTATTTTCAACACAATACAAACTCAGTTACTCTGGAAGCTGAAACCTATAAAAGCTAACAATAACACAGCACGTCCTGTCTGCTGCTAGCATCAGGCTAACAAACCCTCCTGTTGTTTACTTTCCTCTTTTACCTTATTGGTTTATTTTCTCTAAATGTCTCTATTTATTGTGTTTAAATGTATTTTTAGATTTATGCTCCTTTTACACTGTCATGTCAGTTGTCACCACGGTTAACTGTCAGGCTAAAAGGCTACCTGTCAGGCTAACATGCTAACTGTTAGACTAACTGTGAGGCTATCAGGCTAACTGCCAGGCTAACTGTCAGGCTAATCGGTTAACTGTTAGACTAACTGTCATATCAGGTGTACTGTCAGGCTAACTGCCAGTAACATGCTAACTCTCAGGCTAACATGCTAACTGTCGGGCTATCTGGCAAACAGTTAGGCTAACTGTCAGGCTAACTATCAGGCTAGCAGGCTATCTGTCAGGCTAACATGCTAACTGTTTGACTAACTGTCATATCAGGTGCATTGTCAGACTAACTGCCAGTAACATGCTAATCTGCAAACTAACTCTCAGGCTAACATGCTAACTGTCAGACTAACTGTCAGGCTAGCTGTTAGGCTAACTGTCAACTAATATGCTGACTGTCAGACAAAATGTCGGGCTAACAGACTAACTGTCAGATTAACTGTGGGGCTATCAGGCAAACAGTTAGGCTAACTGTCAGACTATCAGGTGTACTGTCAGACTAACTGTCAGGCTAGCTGTTAGGCTAACTGTCAACTAATATGCTAACTGTCAGGCTAAGAAGGTAACTGTAAAGACTAACTGTGAGGCTATCATGCTAACTACTAGACTAACTGTCAGACTATCAGATGTACTGTCAGACTAACTGTGAGGCTATCAGACTAACTGCCAGGCTAACAGGCTAACCATCAGACAAACAGGCTAACTGTGAGGCTAACTGTGAGGCTATCAGGCTAACTCTCAGGCTAAAAGGCTAACTGTCAGGCTAACAAGGTAACTGTAAAGAATAACTGTGAGGCTATCAGGCTAACTGTCAGGTTATCAGGCTAACAGTCAGACTAACAGGCTAACTGGTGGGCTAACTGTCAAACCGGCCAACTGCCAGGCTATCAAGTTAACTGTAAAAACTAGCTGTCTGGCTATCAGGCTAACTGTGAGGCTAACTGTAAGGGCAACAGGTTAACTGTTGGACTAACTGTTAGACTATCAGGTGTACTGTCGGACTTACTGTCGGGCTAACAGGCTAACCATCAGACAAACAGGCTAACTGTTAGGCTAACTGTGAGGCTATCAGGCAAACGGTTAGGCTAACTGTCAGGCTAACAGGCTAAGCATTAGACTAACAGGCTAACCATTAGGCTAACTGTTAGGCTAACTGTGAGGCTATCAGGCTAACTGTCAGGCTAAAAGGCTAACTGTTAGACTAGAAACTAACGTTTGAATGAGGAAACGATGTGCTGAGATTAGAATAATGATTAAATGATTTGACTGCTTCACGTTTGGGTTGAGACGAGATGAGATCCTGCCGTTATTGATCACTGATTGATGATATTGTGATAGTCATGTACTCATGGAGGCCTCAGCTGATCAATGAGAAATGATTCCACCTTCAGAGGGTCTGACTCACCCTTCCTTTGTGTTCGAACTCATCATAGTATCATACGTTGTGATCGATAACAGCAGAACCTAATCAGATCATGTAAATGTCAATTTATGTCTTCAGTGAAAACGGTTTCCTCATTCAAACATTAGTTTTTATGGAATAACTCAATAATGTTTCATGTTCTATTGAGAAATGTTTAATCTTAGAATGAGGTAAGTCAAATACTGTGAGGGAAAAAGAAGTTTAAACCCTAAACTAAAGAGCCTCTCCGTCCTCCAGGGTCTCAACCCGTGACCTCTGACAGACTCTGAGGTATTTAGGCAGCAGCAGATTGATAGAGCTCGGCTGAACACTTCAAAACGCTCCGACTGTCAATATGTGGGTGTAAAGTGATTGGTGACGGATGAGGCGCCGATCGATGCCCGTGTCCGTGGATGGAACCAGATTTATCATGCGTGTAATTTTGCAGGCTGAGAGCCGAGGACGCCGTCGCCGGGCAGAAACCATCCGTCTGCAGCCGGCTGACAGCGATAACAGGGAGGTTAGCGATGCTGTTTGAAGAGCCACTGCATCAAAAGTCCTGCAGAAAGCTGCCGCAGAAACCTCCTGGAACTCCTCCTGCTCAGGTCAGATTCACACGGAGCTGTGCAGGTAAATCTGTGTTGTTCTTCAGGCTGAGCATCTCGATACGTTCAGTTTACACTAAAATAATAGATGCTGCATTCAAGTGCCAAGTCATAAAAATATACCATTACATGTATATAGTTGACTGAAACTCTGGGGGTCATCAGGTGGAAACCTCCCTTCAACGCTGTTTCTCCTACTTAGTCCCACGACACCTCCAGGAGGCTATGAGGTGAACTCTGGTCCCAGAGTCGCCCCCCCTAGTGCCAGTTCACACTGCTGCTACACAATCCAACCAGCACTGCCACGTTCAGCTGACCCAGGTCTGTTTAGGAGATGCTCCAGGTAGTGACCAGTGCCGATGCTACCATTTAGCTAACTGCTAAATGCTAATGCTAATTCAACCAGTACTGCCACGTTCAACTGACCCAGATTCGTTTAGGAGATGCTCCAGGTAGTGACCAGTGCCGATGCTACCATTTAGCTAACTGCTAAATGCTAATGCTAATTCAACCAGTACTGCCACGTTCAACTGACCCAGATTCGTTTAGGAGATGCTCCAGGTAGTGACCAGTGCCGATGCTACCATTTAGCGACCAGCTAAATGCTAAGACTAACTGCTAATCCAACGAGCACTGCCACGTTCAACTGACCCAGGTCTGTTTAGGAGATGCTCCAGGTAGTGACCAGTGCCGATGCGACCATTTAGCTAAATGCTAATGCTAACTGCTAATCCAACGAGCACTGCCACGTTCAACTGACCCAGGTCTGTTTAGGAGATGCTCCAGGTAGTGACCAGTGCCGATGCTACCATTTAGCGACCAGCTAAATGCTAATGCTAACTCCTAATTCAACCAGCACTGCCACGTTCAAGTGACCCAAGCCCTTTTCAGCAGATGCTCCAGGTAGTGACCAGTGCCGATGCTACCATTTAGCTAACTGCTAAATGCTAAGGCTAACTCCTAATTCAACCAGCACTACCATGTTCAACTGACCCAGGCCCATTTAGGAGATGTTCCAAGTAGTGACCAGTGCTGATGCTACCATTTAGCTAGTGCACATGCTACATGCTAATGCTAGCTGCTTAAAACACTGAAAGAACTCCGCGGCAATTAGAGCCCATTTAAACTGATGTTAAGGCTTCAAAGTAACTGAATGTATGAAAGTTGTGTGAAGTCCTCTGAGGTCTAAAACATTCAGTGGTCGTTTGGATTGATTTTATTAACTTAAATGAACTCTGAGTGTGTTTTATGAAGGAAAAAGTCATCGGATTGAGATTATTTTCCAGATCAGCAGCCTGTATTTGAGTCCTCACCTCGGTTCTCGTCCCTCCGGTGTCTCGGACTCATCCCCTGTCAGGTGTTTCAGGTGTTTCCATGTGTTATTCTGCGGCTGAGTGCAGCGGGCGGCTCGAAAGCAGCGTTGAGGCTCCGCTGGGAGAAACAAAGTGGACTTCATCACGTCTGCTTCAGCTGCCATCGTCCTCCTTTACCCTCCGTCCTCCCCGATAACACCTCGACACACTCAGAGCTCAGCAGGATGGAAACTGTCTCCAACATGTCGCTGCTTCCTCTGGAGCTTTTGACCGTATGACACCGTTTATAAGAGCACCTGAATTAGTCTAAACACTTCCAGGACTTTGTTTTTAAAGGAGTTGTACTTTGAGGTTCACGGAAGCAGCAAAAGAAGTTTCTCTGCTCGAGTCAATAATCTTCACATGAGATGGAAGCGCCTTTGTTGAATAGGTTCTGACGTCGTGAAGCTTTAACTTTCTCCACTGATCAGCTGTTTCCTTCATGGTCTTCCTCTCTGAACACCTTCAAACATGGCCGCCACCAGCTGACATCAAGGAGGAACTACAACCTTCCCAGTTAATCAGACTTCATGAAGACCTTCCCCCATTGTTCTATCATAGTTGGGCCAACTTGTATCTTCATGTTTGAGGGTTTATTTGCATTTATTTCCAGTTCATGACCTTTTACTTCTTCTACTCTGCCAATTACAGTCATGTGTAATGCGTCCTACAGCGCCACCTCCTGATGACACCGAAAGCAGTTTATTCAACCGAAAGCAGTTCATAGGAGCACGTTTCAGAAGTTCGAGCAGCAGCAGAAGTGAAAACTGCAGCCCAACAAGTGACTTTACTGTATTCTACCTTTAAATCCAATATAAATCATGTAGTTTGAGTCGTATTTGGTCACACATGTTGCAGAATAACAGTCTCAGATCTCCATTCTGCTTGTCTCTGAGCTGGTTTGTGATTTCTAATTGAGGAATCCTTGGGGTTTTTTTGGGCGTTTTAAAGGTTTTTAATCCTGACTGATGTCCTGGTTCAGCAGGTCGGAGCTGCTTCATTAAAAACAATCTGTATCACCTGGAAAATGAGCTTTATTTGCTTTTACAGCTTCTCCTTTGGTTTTCGACGGAACTTGTTCGGCCTCTTACTTTAACCAAACTGACACACAGTTCCTCCTGGACCTCCCTTCTGTTCGGGTGAATCAGGAATCAGAACCGAGGTTACAGAGGGAAGCATTTACACGCTAAAAAACTCAAACACAGCTCTGGTGTTTGTGGTTTTACTGGAACTTGATCATCTATAAAGGTCAGTTTTATTTTTATAGCACATTTAAAAACAACCAAGGTTGACCAAAGTGATTTACAGACTTCTGAATCAAGGATGTCAGCGCCCAGTCGAACTGAGGTGGGTCTTTAGCCGGGACTTAGAAGACTTAGTAGTCCAGCAGCCCTGATGTCCAGCGGTGGGCTGCTCCAGAGTTCAGGGGCTGCCACTGAAAAGGCTCGGTCACCTTTAGCGCTGAGGTTCTGGGGACTTCCAGGACCGCTTGACTGGACGACCTCAGTTCTTGAACAGGTTGGTGGACCTGATTAAGTTCCGCTAAGTAATGAGGAGCCAACCCTTGTAAAACTTTCAAAACAAGACCTTAAAAACTACCTTAAAACAGACAGGAAGCCAGTGGAGTCAGGCCAAGACCAGGTCTATGTGTTCCGGCATCATTTTGGACCAACTGTAGCTGGCAAAGAGACGACTGATCGAGGCAAAATACTAAGAAGTACAGTCGTCCAGCCTGGTCGTGATCAGAGCATGAAGGACTCCTTCAAAGTCACCACGAGGGAGATGTGGCTTGGCTTTAATGATGTTTTTAACGACAGCACTAATCTGTTTATTGAATTTGAAGGCACTGGCGAAGAACAACAAACCATCAGCTTGATCCTGCAAATGAAACACCAGATAATGTTTGAATAAATTCCACATTTTGAAGTCAAATGATTCGTCCAAGCGCCTCCTGATGGACCTGCTCTTTAAACGTTTGCACTGTAAGCAAGTAAAAGCAGCCGAGTGTGCTTGAAGTTGGTTCTTCTTGTCAGAACAAGCACAGAAGTTCAAGCCTGCAAGTTTCTGTGGCGGAAAACAGTCTAATATGTCAGATACAAAGACGGTTTCACTTCTTTCCTTAGATTCCAATCAATCCGACTCATCAATCTACCGTCACGGACTCTGAACCCCAGTTGGTTTGACGCTTTCTAAGAACATCAGTCGTCTCCAGGTGAGCAGATGTTCCTCTGGATGTCAGAGTGTTTGTCACCGATCCAGCTGCTGAATAATTGAGGACGATGTGTTAAAGCTGTGGTCGACTCCTCAGCAGCATCTTTTATTCATCGGCTTCACCCAGCTTTTACTACGCCGGGGTTAAAGACACTCAGAGCAGAGGAGGAGCCGATGGAGAAAATCAGTGTTTCATTGAAGCACTTTGCTGTTTGATCGTCTCCTGGGTGGACAACTGCAGGAAGTCAGGTTTAATTTGCATATTTTCCAACTTTTTCCTGGAATTTTTCTCATAATTGTCTCAACTTCAGCTGTTATCTTTGTATTAACTGAAGGATGTTCTCAAGAAAGTTCTGCACAGTTTGTAAACGAAGAAGAACGAAGCAGAACTCTCAGGAAACATTCATTTACTGGAGGTTTCAGCTGCAGGTTCAAGATGTTCTGTCGATGAATAAAACTCCATGAACAGTGATGTTTGGGTCCGACAGCAGAGTCGTTCCATCGATTCAGAGGAGATTATTTTTGTTATTTGGGACCAAAAGTTAAGTTCTGTAAAATATCTTGGCTTTTACGTTTTCAGACCTGGATTTTCTTTTTGCATTTTCACCCTCAAATAAAACCCGTGAAGGAGTTTTAAAGGTTTAATATCTCCAGGAATAAAACTCCCACAGCCACGAAACTTAACGAGGAATCAGACAGAAGAGTTTCCAGCAGATCTGAACGATTGAATGGATCCAGTAGAGGTCGAAATTTTAATTATGGGGCCTTGAAAATGGAAAAAAGTGGGCAATTTTCACTCAAGGCTGGTCTAGTGTCCCCAGAAAGTTCCTGTAAGTGTTTATCAAAGGATGGATCCATGGTTCTACTAAGACATTTCACCAACTGTTGAGGCTCTAACATCAGTAGACCAGACAAGGGTCCAGTTTTTAGACGTTTAGACTTGAAATCTGTTCAAAATGACTCAACATTGTCCTTAATAACTAAAAACCTGTCCAAAACTTATGAAAACAGTCCCATAATTTGTCCAAAATGCCTTGAAACCCATCCAAAAGTAACTTTAATTAGTTAAAACTACGTTCAAAATGAGTCAAAACGACCTGAAACTTGACCAAAATCACTTAAATTGTCTAAAATGACGATATTAAATAATTATTGACCTCAGAAAATGTCCCATTGTCCCATTTCACACATTTCCTGAAAATTTCATCCAAATCCGTCCATTACTTTTTGAGTTATTTTGCACACAAACAAACAAACGAACAAACCAACGCCGGCAAAAACAGAACGTCCTTGTTGGAGGTAACTAACATTCCATAATTAATACCTCTGTGGGGTTTTAGCCTTAATTTATTTATAGTAAAATTGCATTTCATATTATTTTTATAGGGTTAAATCCCCAATAAATCCGGTAAAATCACACCTTAAATGACACTAAAGGGTCTTAACGGGACCAGTAGTAAACATTTGTACTGGTGGGAGCTTCGGTTCAGCAGCTGTTGTCTTGAAACGTTGACTTCACCATTTGACCTTGTTCCTGCTGGATGCTTGACGCCTTATTTTAGGTTGAATTTGACATTTTTTCCTCTGATTGCTGCAGAAAATGTCTCTAGTTTGGAGCCGATTCCATGACCTGTTCCAGGAAACACATCTCGTCCCATCCTACCAACATTCCCTTCATGTCTCTGGTGTTCTGGATCGAGTCGCTCCGCCAGGCGTTGCGGTTCGTCGGGTTCCTTCCTCCGCCTCGGGGGGTCACGTGGAGATTTACGTCGACCCGTGAGATTGATACGTTTATTTTAGCATTTATGCTGAATCGCTGCATCCGAGCGGGTTCGGCTGCAGCTCCATCCTCCGGGACTCGACAGCTGGAGTCGTTTGTCATCTGGCGGCGAACGTGAGCGGCTTGATTCATGGCGGCCGTAAGTCAGCGAGCGTCTCCGGAGGCCAACGTTCAGCACCGAACCTTCACCTCACTGGAAACAGGATTTTATCACGAGGTGTCAGTTCAGCCCTGAGTTCATCCAGAGTTAGTCATGGAAGCGGTGAAGGTTCAGATGACGGTGCTTCATCTGGGCTGAAGAGCTTGTTGATCATTTCTAACCCTGACATGCATTTTGTGATCCTCAATGACTCAGTGCCGTTTGATAATATCTAGTAAAACCACAGAGAAAAGGTAATGATGGACATGTTAACTAAAACAAACAGGCCCAAGCTGTAATAATAATGTCCACATCAAGAATCTAATTTGTTCTTTTACAACGTTTGACCATAAAATCACTGTTTTACTGTAATTAAATCAGAAAAAATCATTATTTTACAGATATTTGCAGGTTTTTAACAAAAAAAAATAAGAATATAAAATATAAATATGAATAAATATTTCTTAAACTGCTGTTTTACAAATTTTCCAAGATGTAAAATTTGGGTAAAGTCACAGAAAAAAGGACTAATCTATATGTTAACTGTGAAAAACAAACAAACAAATTTTGCAAACAGGAGTTTCTTTTAAATGACACGGTTTTACTGTCATTAAACCAGCAAAAAAAAAATCAGTATATTAAGCAGTGAACTGTTTTTTTTACAGATTATTTCCAGATTTAAAATTTGATCAGAGAAAAAAAAATCGTTTTGTGTTGTCTGTAAAAATATATAATAATAGTACATAATATTATTATTTCTATTACTGTATTAAAATTTTCTAAAAAATATTATTTTACTGACATCTGTTGCTGTTTATACTTAGAGTATTCCGCCATTATTTAATGTATTTTTTGCTGCCAGATTTTTAGATTTTTTCTGTACATAATTAGCGAAACAGTACAAAAACTAAATTTTCACTTCTTAAAAGGTCAAAAGGAGGATAGACTTGATTCTTTGTAATTTGGAAAAACAATTTCCTCCCTTTAGAGAATAAACTGGAGTGAAGAGTTGAACATTTGTTTTAAGATTCTTATCAGCTCAACAGTTTCACTGTCCGAACGCTGTCCTTATCTGTTACAGCGAACACAATGCCCCGCCCACTTCTATGACATCATAACCATGTGACCTTTATTTCTACATCAAATTCTTTTTCAGCACCACATAAGCATTGATTTTAAGTTATTTTATGTTTTATTGCAAAGCTTATTCGAATCGTTTCACCAGGACTCTTACTTTAACCAAACTGACACACAGTTCCTCCTGGACCTCCCTTCTGTTTGGGCGAATCAGGAATCTGTCCGACGTTGTGGATCCAGCGGGTCCGGGTGGATTTTCAGCTCATTGCTGATGTTAGAAATGCAGTGTGGCAGCTGCAGCTCTGGTTATTGATCCTGTGAACAGCTTTACTTCCTCTGTCAGTCAGGCGTTGAGGTTTAAAGGATTCAGAAACGAGGGTCACGTTAAAGGTTGACCAGAAAGCAACTCGTTCAGTTCCGACCAGACGAAGTCATCGATGGGTCGGATTGAAAAATGGTCGGTCTGTCGACGAGATGAAATGTTTGTAGAGCTCAGGAGGCTTTAATAACCAAGAATCCAAAACCACTTTAATAAAACAGTCAAACTCTAACAGCAGTCTGCCGTTTAAGAACAGTGCATGTCAAATTCTTTATCAAAAATTAAATATTTTAAACAGTTTTACTTGTATTTTTTTAAACTGCTGTTTTACAAAATTTCAATCCTTTGTTGAATTACAGATAATTTCTCAATATCACAGAAAAAACAGCATTACTTTCCATGTTAGCTTAAAAAAACAGGCCAAAATTATGTCTAAAGGAAAAAAATCTTTTTTACAAATATATTCTTTTACATTTTACTATAAAATTAAAGTGTTTATTTGTTTTTTACTGTGTTTACATCAACAAATATATTCTTATTTTACAGGTATTTGCTGTAAACTAAGGATTGAAAAACAGTAAATAATTTTTAGCTGTTTGTCAGAGATTTTTCCTAGTTTTGTTAAATTACAGAAAATATCGAGCAAAAATCACAAAAAAATATTCACTTAAAAATTTTAAAAAAACATCCGCATCAAAAATCAGTATTTTTACAAACGGCTTTTCTTCTTTTTATCTTTGACAGTAAAAAAGAAAAATCATTATTTTACGGATGTTTATTAGAACGAAAAAATAAAATAAATTAAATAAATAAAATAATTAAATAATATAAATAATAAATAAATAAAATAAAATTAATGATTAAATAATTAAAAATAAATAATAATAAATAATAAAGAAATAAAATCCGTATATTAGGATTTAAAATGGTGAATAATTTTTAAACAGTTCTGTTAAGTTACTGGTGATACGTATCGGTATTAATGGTAACCTTCCTTACAGACCTGCTGCTCGGTGTTCAGGTCTAGAGAGTTCTTTCTGCTCACCTCAGGGTTTAAGGTGGTAATTTACCCAGAATTCCCAGTGAGCTAATCCTCCTTAAGATGGTCGGTAAGTAAAGAGCCACATTAGGATGTTTACCTGGAGTCTGACTTTAGCTAACAGAGGGGAACCTTTACCCTCCCGGCCTGCTGCCTTCATGCATGTTGTATGTAAACCTGTGTAATCAGACCGGGTTAGACCAGAACCAGAACCAAGCAGAACCCGACCTCTGAGACGCTTCTTGCCTGATTAAACCCTGCAGCAGCGGCTTCTCCCTGCTCAGTTGTCTGTTTCTTATCTGTCCGGGCTCCATCGCCGCCTCATTGATTTTGGTCTGTTGCCATGACAACGGATGGGCCCACTCTCGTACATAAAGCGGCGACTCGTCGTGTCGACCGGGTCAGGCGGACCCGACCCGTAAAGCTCCTCCCGACGCCGCTGATCGTTATGCAGGAAAAGGAGCCTCGGGTTTCTACGGCTGAGGTAGTTTCACTTTCACTTTGTGGTGCTAAAGGAAAAGTCATTGGATCAGCAGCAGCAGCAGCAGCAGGGTACAGCCTCTGGGAACCCTGAGCATCTCACCAACTGTAATGAAAATCAACCTTGAGATTCTCTGTACATTTCAGTCTGAACCAGAAATATCAACCAGCGGGCGGTGCTGAAGGAAAAGTCTATAGATCATCAGCAGAATTCATCCTCTGGGGACCATGAATGCCTTTTCCAACTGTAATGCCAATCCATCAAATGGTTGTTGAGACACTTCAGTCTGAACTACAAATGTCAGTCAGCTGGTGGCGCTGAAGGAAAAGATAATGGATCATCAACATCAGTAGGACTTATCCTCTGGGCACCATGAATGCCTGCACCAACTGGAATGCACATCCACCCTACAGTGTTCTCAACGTTTCACTCTAAACCAGAAGTGTGCTAATGGCGCTAACGAAAAGGCCAGCAGCATCTGTAGGGTTCATCCCCTGGGTACCTCGATGCCTGTACCAACCGTGATGGAAATCCATCCCAAAGTTGGGTCAGCGTGTCACTCTGAACCAAACATGTCCGCCAGCTGGGGGCGCTGAAGGACAAGACGGTGGATCACCCCCATCAGCAGGACTTATCCTCTGGGGAGCATGAACGCCCTCAGGAGAAGCCAGAGGACATACTTCAGTCGGCTGTTCACCGCGGCCTCTGAAATGTGGCGTTTGGAGCAGGGTGGATGTGTTCCTGCCCCGGGGGCTGATGGGAGTCTCTGCGGTGGGTCTAGCAGCAGGGGTTCTTCTGTTCAGGTGTTTCAACCCGGGGCTCAGGTTAATTAACGCCTCGTCCTGCTGCAGCCTGGAGACCAGAGGTGGTTTAGAGAAGACGGAGATGAAAAACCCGATTAAACGTCTGATTCTCCATGAAAAGGGTTCCTCCATCCTCCTCCGTCCTCCTCCGTCCTCCTCCTGCCCCCTCTTGTTTCTTTTCTGGGATAAATTATTTAACCTTCATCTCTCTGAGAGTCTCTGCTGAGGCCGAGGACGGATGCAGTGCCGTGATTGGACGACTCACTGTGCAGCAGCAGCCAATCAGAGGCCTAGTACTTCAGGTTTTCATGTGGTGATATAATGATGATGATAATGATGAAGACAATTATAGGATGATGATGATGATGATGATGACGAGGAAGATGTGGATGATGATGATGAGGAGGAGGAGGATGGTGATGATGCTAATAATGATGATGCTGATGATGACAATTATAGGAGGATGATGATGAGGATGATAGAAGGATGATGATGATGATGATGAAGAGGATGCTAATGATGATGATGTTAATGACGATGATGATGCTAATGATGATGATGATGCTAATGATGATGATGAGGATGATGATGATGATGATGAAGATGAGGATTATGATGAAGATGATGAAGATGATGATGGTGATGATGATGATGAAGATGAGGATTATGATGAAGATGATGAAGATGATGATGATGATGAGGCCACTCCAGATTTGATAATAACAATAATAATAATAATAATTATAACAATATGACAATAACGGTAATATTATTAATAATAATAACAACAACAACAATAATAATCATAATAAATTATCTGTATATTTACTTCCAAAATCAAAGTTACAAAGTCTTCTACCACAAGAAAAATTGGAAAATAAAGTCAACAAACAGATAAGATTCTAAACATCTGACAAATACAGTAGTTAGATATCGACAGCGTGTGAGGAGTTTTTAATGTTTGTAAAACAAATAAAGAAATTTAACTACTGGTTTGGGATTTTTCTGATTCACGGCGTTTTAACTGGACATAAGTCACGGTTGTGGTGTTTCCATGGAGGCGGACGACTTTATATCGCAGTGAAAAATGAACCACAGTGAGGAAAAACAACTTGGTGAATGTCATTAATGTTATAGTCCGAATACATGCAGGAGCAGGTTGAATAAAGATCAACTATGAAACCAGTTTAGCATCGATAAACCAGTTAACCAGGACCAGAGGAGCCTTTAGCCGCTGACACAACCCTCCCAGAGATCACAAATAGGAGGTGAATGAATCCTTAAATATCGCTAATGAAGCATTAACAACTAATAGCAATAACAAACCGAGCCTGGTGTTCACATTTCAGACGCCAGCGGTGGTGTTGGTTCGTCTCATTAGACTGAACAGAGACTCGGTTAAATCCACACATCAGCATGATGGACCAGGAAGATGATGCATCAATAATTAACGACGCTGCGCTGCCAACAGGCCGCCGATCGCTTCCTGCTGTCGGCTCGCTGCGCTCAGATCTGGGTCAGAGCAATGACGGGAAATAATGTTCTTCAGTAAATCCGGAGGAGTTCCCAGCTGTCGCATTTCAGGATTTAACCAGCAGGGTGAAGCGTTTCATCACACGGATGGATGGAAACCACATGCTAAGGCTATTTGGGCTATGTGAAGAGCATCGTGGGAGTTTAGCTAGCAGCGGGCACCATGACAAAGACTTCTGTGGTAGTTAATACCATCTGGCCAGACCTCACATTTTCAAGACCATAATTCATTGCTGTTAATAATTTAACTGATTAAAAACTCTAACCCCTTTCTGGTTCCAGGTCTAGTTCGGACCCAGAGCCTGACTTAGCTCCACTTCTTTGTGTTTCCACCACCTAAGCACCGACTCCAGGTTCTAAAAACTGGAGCTCAGCAAGCACCAACTCTTTGCTGGTCCAGAGCTAAGCACCGAGTACGTCAGGGGCTGGGGGCGGGGTTATGGTGACCAACCATCAACGGTGGAAAGGGACACACAAGCGCTAATTAGCGTCCTTGTTCTCCAGGACGTCCCTGGTCCCATCACACATGTATTGGAATGACTCCCGGGACACACGGAAGTTTAGCACAAACTGTTGACCTGAAATCCGCTACAGTTGTGTCCCACCAGTAGCGTGATCACGGATGTGTCCAGGCAACAGGAGGACCTCCGCCTCACAATCAGCCTTAAGACCATCTGTAGAGATAAACATAGATATTATCATCAACTTACTGCGTTTGTTTAACTGCTATGTAATGGATGCTAGCGTAGTGGTTTTATGGTGACCCAATGGATCCAACTGGACTCCTTGTCAATGGAAACAGGTTCTTAGGAGGAACCAGATTAGAACCAACCAAGCACCAGAACAAGGATCTGGTTCTTCTTGGTGGGAAAGGAGTACTTGTGTAAAGCTCCAGTTCCACAGAGCATGATGCTGCCACCTCCATGCTGGACGGTAGGTCTGGTGTTCTTGGGGTTGAAGGCCTCACCTTCTCTCCTCCAGACATATTTCTGCTCAGTCTTTGACCACAGAACTTTCCTCCAGAAGGTCTTTTCTTTGTCCACATGATCAGTGGAGCTTTAAGGTGCTGTGTCTGGAGAAAGGGCTTCAACCTTGCACGGCAGCCATTTTGTCATATTTCCAGAAGACCAATAATAAATCTACGAAAAAACTAAAATAAATAACAAAGTCGCACATGTGTCAGTGATTCCATAACAGAAAACTCAAGACTGCCATGATAAACGTGGTTTTTACAAGCGTACGGAGATGTGATCTGACTGGAGGTCATTAAGCGTCACAGAAGTCTTTGTCATGGAGCCCCTTTACTAGCTAAACCCCCACAGTGCTCTCTGCTTGCAAACATGGAACGACCTGGTTGATACAATAACAAACAGTGATAGGCTCCACCTTGTGGTACTACAGCTAATCTGCAGTTTTATATACATAAATCTCAGGAAGTGGATTTCTAGTGCCAAACAAAGGATGTCCAAATACTACAAACTGTCCAAAGATGTGTCTCAGGTTTATTCACGTCTATGTCAACAAGAATCATCCAGGTTTTATTGACACCAGCCTGACTAAAGGTAATCTAAAGGTGCGATTACTTCTAAAAGTGTTGGGTATGATCTGTCCAGTCTGCTGGTTTGGGTGAAGCAGACGTCTAGTTCAGCCGTTGTACCACCTCAGACGTTGCGTGTTTATACAGTCTTTTAAAGTCTACACCTGGTATTCAAAGGACTTCTCTGGTCTTATATGAGCGGTGGGACGTCTGGATCATCTATAAAACCTTCAGAGAAGTGGTCGGCGGCGGCAGGTGGAGTCGTCCTGTTTATTTCCAGCGGACCTTCTTTGGCGCTTCGGCGTTGCACGATGTTGGCGACGTCGACGGACGTCCGGCTACTGGGATCGACCTCCAGCCTCTCAGGAAGGTCGTTTTTATTCCTGCAACGTCAGAGAATGAAGGAGGTCAGACGACTTCTATGGTGTCCTCAGTTAGTAAGATAACACTTTAATAACTGCTGAAGGAGTAGTAGTAGTAGTAGCTGTAGTAGTAGCTGTAGTAGTAGTAGTAGTTGTTGTTGTAGCTGTAGTAGTAGTAGTGGTAGTAGTAGTAGTAGTACTAGTAGTTGTGGTAGTAGCTGTAGTAGTAATCGTGGTAGTAGTGGCTGTAGTGGTAGAAGTAGTAGTAGTTGTTGTTGTAGCTGTAGTAGTAGTAGTGGTAGTAGTGGTAGTAGCTGTAGTAGTAGTAGTAGTAGTTGTTGTTGTAGCTGTAGTAGTGGTAGTAGCTGGAGTGGTAGTAGTAGTAGTAGTAGTTGTTGTTGTTGTAGCTGTAGTAGTAGTAGTGGTAGTAACTGTAGTGGCAGTAGTGGTAGTAGTTGTAGTAGTAGTTGTTGTTGTTGTAGCTGTAGTAGCAGTAGTAATAGTAGTAGTAATAGTAGCTGTAGTAGTGGTAGTAGTTGTAGTAGCAGAAGTAGTAGTAGCAGTTGTTGTAGTAGTAGTAATTGTTGTTGTATTAGAGGTAGTAGTATTAGTTGTAGTTGTAGTTATTGTAGTAGCATAAGTAGTAGTAGTTGTAGTAGTAGTAGTACTAGCAGTAGTAGTTGTGGTAGTAGCAATAGTAGTCGTAGTTGTAGTAGTAGTGGTAGTGGTAGTAGTAGTAGTAGTTGTAGTAGTTGTAGTATTGGTAGTAGTAGTAGTAGTTGTAGTAGTAGTTGTTGTAATAGTAGTGGTAGCAGTAGTAGTAGTAGTTGCACTAGTAGTAGTGGTAGTAGTTGTAATAGTAGTAGAAGTAGTAGTGGTAGTGGTAGTGGTAGTAGTAGTTGTAGTAGTTGTAATAGTAGTAGAAGTAGTAGCAGTAGTAGTGGTGGTAGTAGTTGTAGTAGTTGTAATAGTAGTATTAGAACTCCAACCACGTGTTGACTTTCCCTTTGTTCCCACTGCTACCTTAAAGTTGATAATAGACTCATTCATCCAGCAGAGATAAATGCCTTCAGTGGTCTTGGTGCTAAAAGCAGCTTCCTCTAATTCTACGTGTTCATACTGTCTCCAGTCGCTGGTTTCCACCCAGTTAATCTTTATTTAATCAACACCTGAAACCTGCGGAGCTCCACTGAGGTCGACAGGTTTTCACAGAGACCAGGAGGATAAACGTCGCCATTCAGATTTAGTGCAGGACCTGGTCTGGATGTGATCTACGGCGGAGCAGTTAAACCTGACGGTGCATATATGCAGCCCAGTTTAGGTGTTATATGACATGAAGCCGCGTCTGCTGCAGGACTAATAAATTATCTATGACGCACAGAACACGTTTAATATCTCAGCAGGACATACGTTCTGCTTTAAGGAGGCTCCGGTGAACATCCGAGGAGGGGACGCTGCAAAAAACACGCTGCAGGATTTTATCTATTAGAGTCTTTACGGTAACAAATACCAGGTAGTGACGGTTCTGAATATTCTTGTTTACTGAATCTCTGACTGGATGGGTTCTACTTTGAGTTCTACTGTTTGGTTTTAGATTAGATAATTCTGTAATACTAGTAATAAGAGTAGTAGCAGCAGTAGTAGTAGTAGTAGCAGTAGTAGTAGTACTTGTTGTTGTAGTTGTAGTAGTAGTAGTGGTAGTAGTAGTAGCTGTTGTTGTTGCTGTTGTAGTTGTTGTTGTAGTGGTGGTTGTAGTAGTAGTATTAGTAGTAGTAGTAGTTTCTGTTGTAGTAATAGTAATAGTAGTAGTAGTCGTAATTGTAGTAATAGTAGTAGTAGCTGTTGTTGTAGTAATAGTAGTAGTAGTAGTTTCTGTTGTAGTAATAGTAGTAGTTGTAATAGTAGTAGTAGTAGTAGTAGCTGTTGTTGTAGTTGTTGTAGTAGTAGTACTTCTTGTAGTACTAGTTGTAGTAGATATGAACAAATGTAGATATTAACAAATGTAGATATTAACATATGTAGATATTAACACATGTAGATATTAACACATGTAGATATTAACACATGTAGATATTAACATATGTAGATATTAACACATGTAGATATTAACACATGTAGATATGAACATATGTAGATATTAACACATGTAGATACTAACATATGTAGATATTAACACATGTAGATACTAACACATGTAGATACTAACATATGTAGATATTAACACATGTAGATATTAACACATGTAGATATTAACACATGTAGATATTAACACATGTAGATATTAACACATGTAGATACTAACATATGTAGATATTAACACATGTAGATACTAACATATGTAGATACTAACATATGTAGATATTAACACATGTAGATATTAACACATGTAGATATTAACATATGTAGATATTAACATGTACATATTAACACATGTAGATATTAACATGCAATGATGATAAAAGTCATTCAGCCATAATTAATAAACGTAGAGACGAACCCAGCTTTGATTAAATCTGATGTAAACTATCATCAAAGGTCTGGTTCCTGCTGTTCTACTGGATCCGTGTTTCACTTCACTGGTTAGATACCGGGAGAGAAACGAACCGAGGAGGCGGGACGTGAACCTGGATTTCTGAGTACAGTTTATAAACAAGGACCAGGACACATCAGAGGGTTTTCTATCGGAGCCCGTCGTTGAGTTTTGAGCGGCTGGAAGTCTCCGAGCTGAGATCTGCCCTCAGACTGAACCCGGACAAACGCTCCGGATGAAAACAGAAGCAACGACCTGCAGAGCTGGAAACGTTCTGAGGAGATGAACCGGCTGAACTTATTATCTGCAGATGCTCTCAGAGGCTCCTGATTAGAAGGACGACCATGAATTCATCTCTGGAGGCCCCCTGATGATGATGATGATGATGATGATGATGATGGTGATGATGATGATGATGATGGTCCATCTTAACGCAGTCTGTTACCATTAAACCCTGCTGAAGCCCGCAGCGACCAACTCCTTCCATTTAGCGATTAATTGATTTATAATGTCGGAGCCCGAAGCAGGAGAAGTGATGAGAGTCTGATTACTGTGTTGGACTGGAGTTTAATGGGAGCTGGTTTGATTTACAGCGAAGGGTGAACTTGGTCGACTTCAGTCACATTGACTGGATCAGAAAAACTTTTATCATTTAGTTTACAATGTTTACAGTGTTAAGATTTGACGTTTGGTACATTTCAGCCACCGACAGGAGAAAAGATGTCCCATAAATACTGATCAGATTTAAAAAACAACACTTATAATCACTTAAATGAAGAGTTGGGTCTCACAATGCTAACATGCTGCTGTTTAGCAGGTACAACATTCATCACATATCTTAGCTTAGCATGCTAACATCTGCAAGACAGCACTAAACACAAAGTAAAGACGAAGGCAACGGGATGTTTTGAAGGTATTTGGACGTAAATTAAAGCACAAATTTGTGCAGAGCTGTTCATGATAGCAACCCTTCGTGAGCTTCAGAGTAATTCTATTCAATCTTCATCCTGTATCGTAGCTTAGCATGCTAACAGTTGCAAACTAGCACTAAACACAAGGTGACGAGAATGTAGCTGAAGCTTTGCAGGTATCTGGTCTGAAATTAAAAGTACTGTAATATATCGCTCGACCTTATAGCTCACAATGCTAACATGCTGCTGTTTAGCTGCTACAACATTCATCACGTAGCTGAGCTTAGAATGCTAACATCTGCACATTAGCACTAAAAACAAAGCACAAACGAAGGTGACGGGAACGAAACTGAAGCTTGCAGGTGTTTGGTCATAAATCAAAGTACTGGAATATATCCTCCAACCTTATAGCTCACAGTGCTAACGTGCTGCTGTTTAGCAGGTACAACATTCATCATGTGTCGCAGCTTAGCATGCTAACATCTGCAAGATAGCACTAAACACAAACTAAAGACAAAGGTGATGGGAAGTTTAGCAGGTACTTGGGCATAAATCAAAGTACTGGAAGAAATTAAAATGTTGTCAGCGCCGCTTTATGTCATAAAATTCATTGTATATTTACGAAAATGAAGGTTTAAGGTGCACAATTATGAAAATGGATCACTTCCTTGTTGCTAAAATGAAGCGCTGTGTTAGAACAGATGGACTAAGTTATCAGAGTTAACTTAAAAGCATCAGTTCTGGACAAATTTGTGCAGAGTTGTTCATAATGACAACCAATCATGAACTCCAGATTAATTCAATTTAATCATCATGAACCTGAATCTTAGCCTAGCATGCTAACAGTTGAAAATTAGCACTAAACACAAAGTACAACAAAGGTGATGGGAAGTTTAGCAGATATTTGGGCATAAATCAAAGTGTGATTAGTGCTGCTATATGTTATAAAACTATTGGGCAATTGCTAAAATAAATGTCGACGGCAATTTAAAAGACACAATTTCGAAGTTAGATCACGTTTTTGGTGCTAAAATGTGATCAACAGCTTGCATAGATCGATATAATCTTTGGTAGTTTCATCTGTGACAATTAAAAAATACATTTAAAAGCAAACGTTATTAGATGTTAAAGTGAAACCTGAATCTGCAAGAAGTTAGCTGCTATATCGGCATCTTGTGAGGTCAAACGTCTTTTCTTAACAACTTAAATCAGCGTGAAAAACGTCATTAAAAATGCAAAAATCGATCTATTCTGCTGGAGAACCTGAAGTGCTGAATTCATGCGGATGTTATATTGACTCCTAAACATTCCTGCAGACCTCGTACAGCCTTTGTGGCCTTTCTTAGCAGGATAATTCTTCCTGCAGCGCTGCATAGATTGTTGAGGAATGGCTTGAGGAACACGACCAAGAGTTCAAGGTGTCGACTCGGCCTTCTTCCACTCACAGAGGATGAAACCAGAGACCACCTTCAGACGTCTGAGGAGGCCTTCCTCTTGATAAATGTAAATCTGCTGCGTTTTAATTTGTTAGAAAACAGCACTGGTGTGAGCCGCGGTGCCAATTATGCCTCCTCCAGTATCCGCTGTACGACAACAGTCTATAAAGAGGCAACCAGAGGCGAGAAAGAATTAATGAAATGTGCTGATTTTCCAGGAAGAGCGCAGCCATTATAATTTAATCTGCAGCACAGCGGCCGACGGTAAACAGCAGCAGGATGCAGGAGGACGGTCCTTCATTACTCGGCGCGTCCTCGCACTTGTTTATTGAGACGAGACCGAAGCCGCCGGAGGACAAACAGCGTACAGTAAGAAGTGGCTGCAGGAACGTCAGCAGCTCGGCCGGGGAAGTAATTTGGAGGCTTTTCCTGCTGACGGAGGCGAGCGTCTATTTATAGAGAGGATGTTTAATGAATGTGGTGCTCAGACTGGATGTTAGGTGCAGCTCGCGCCACAAGAACAGGTAAAAACAGGTGGGAGGGTCTGATTTAGCAACACTCAGAATACTGAGGTCACAAGACGAGGCGTCGTCATTTTATTGGTGCTTTCTGGTCTAATTGTTGTTTTTAATCCTTTAGTGAAGCAGCAGATAATTAAATAAAGCTTATTAAAGACTAAATGCACCAAAAGTAATTCAGTTATTTGAATATTTTACGTATTATTTATCATTCTAGGCAGCTAATTACAGTTTCTGCAGGTTTTATTTCAGTTTTAAATGACATTTTTCAGAGATCAGAGCTGCAGCTAAGAGATTAATGTGTCAGTTTACAGTTAATGGGTTATTATTTGGGCAATCGTAGGTAAATGGTCAAATAATAGTCGGACAATTTCCCAGTAAGATGTCTTGCTACCAAACATGGCAGGCGATGACTTCACCTTTACTTTCTGGCTGCTGGTTTGTTTTTTGTTTGTCACTGGATGCAGCGATGATAGATTCAAAGGCGTGTTCTTCTTTGGTCCGTGTACGTCGCGGCCATTTGTTTTCTTATTTTAAGATTTCAAAATAAAAACCAAAAATAAACCGTTTCTCGTTTTTTTCAGTGATAATACAAAATGAAAAACAGAAAACGGGCCCTAATCCATTATCCATTATCTGTTATCTGATTTAATTAGATGTGTTTGTAAATGGAAATTAAAATTAAAATACACCCGTGGAAAACTTATTTCTCTACTTCCTGTTGGTTTTGGCTCCGTGACCCGTCTGACTTCTGATGAGGAAGGATCTGGTATCTAAAGCTCCAGTGTTAGCTCACTGTTAGCAGACCTTGCTGTGTGCCGTGGCCTGATGAAGACCCACTGTGGGGTCCAAACGTTGCTTGGCTCACATTGTTCACTATTTCACAGTGGACTTTTCACCAGCGTGGGGTTTATTTGTCCCTTTGGAGGGACCTTGTGGTGCCGCTAGCTCTGCCGCTAGCGCTAAATCGCTAGCGTCCGGCTGCTTTTCGGGACGTTTTTGGGGAGATTTGGAGGTTTTCTGTTACTTTAGCTTTGCCAGAAAGCAAAGTAGCGATTAAACGCTAGCGGCGGAGCGAGCGCTAAATTGCTAGCGCTAAATCGCTAGCTCCGCCATTTAGCGGAGTTAGCTAAATCGCTAGCTCCTCTTCAGAAGTCAGACGGGTCACGGAGCCAAAACGAACAGGAAGTAGAGAAATAAGTTTTCCACTGGTGTATTTTAATTTTAATTTCCATTTACAAACACATCTAATTAAATCAGATAACAGATGATGGATAATGAATTAGGGCCTGTTTTCCGTTTTTCATTTTGTATTATCACTGAAAAAATGGGTTTATTTTTCGTTTTTATTTTGAAATCTCAAAATAAGAAAACAAATGGCCGCGATGTACCGGACCTTCTTTAACCGACACGTGTGAAGCAGCTAAATGAACCCGAGGCATGTTAAAGATAAAGAGGCGGAGTTTGGTCTGAAAGGTTGTGGAAGGTTGAAGATTTACGACGTCCTGGTCTAAGTTTAGCTCCGGCGCTCGTCTTGGTAACAGGTCAACCTGATGGTGGGATGGATGGAGTCATTAGAGCCAAGCCTCCTGGTTAGGAGGGCCGAGGCCCGCCGGTCGTTACGTCTCTCAGATAATGAGCTCTGTGGACCGTCAACGGCTTATTATCAGCCCCAGAACACGACGTAATGAGGGAGCTGCACGCTGATAACTGCACATGCTGCAGTATCGATAAAGCCATTTGTTGTGAAGTTTGCAGGAGGTCGGGAGGTCAGGGGACGAGCACGGCAGCGATTCATAATCAGATCAGTCCTCAGGGACACAATCACAGAGTCTGTTTATTATGAGGCGACTGATGGATTATTACGAGGTTTGAGGGCCGCTCCGAGGCCTCCTGTGGCCCTGAAGAGGCTTTAATAGAGTCGAAGCATGCAAAATGTGTAATTTATAGGTTTAAAACTGCAAAGATTAAGGTGTTTGGAAGTAATCAGATTAGATGTGGGCTGTTGGATTGGATTAAATCTTGAATATGGCCTGTCATCGCAAATGCAGCCTACTGAGTTTTACCCCTTAGTCTTCATTAACCACTTCGTCAAAATACAATAAACTTAAATTATAGATGTGACACAAATTAAAGTGTAACCACCAAACTGAGTGACTTAAAATCCCACTACATGGAGACTCTTGACCCTCACATGTTTAAGATTCTCTGCATAAAATCCTGAAATCCGAAAATGACAACTGAAATCAACACGTCCAACATTTTTCCAAACGTCCACAGGTGTTTCCAATAGTAGGAAAAACAGATACTGATCTATCTCCATGTTCCAGCCTCTCCAGACTCATCATCTGTTAGAAGATGTTCCTCCATGCTGGATGTATCTCCAACTACTGTCTCCTCTGTTCACTGTTTCTGAGCCGTGCTGTATTTATTCATCGATCCAGTAGGTTTAATTGTGGAAACACTGCCTGCAGTTCAACCTAGAACTCTGAATTTCTTACTGTTGGTCACAGATGAGTCAGTCATGGAGAATCTACTGTGCCAAGAAATGTAAAATTTAGTTACAATGCTTATTCTTGGTGAATAGATGAGTAGAATAATGATGATTTTCATGAAATATCACAATTTTCCATTTTTATTTGATTCATTTTCCCAACAGAAATATATGTAGACTGAACAACAATATAAACACCCCATGTGAAATACTGATGCCACATGAAGTGCACCACCCAAAGTGAGCGTATACTGTCTGGTACTTGTACTAAATAGATATTTTTCTTGATTAGTGTCCAAATCTGAGTCCACCACTGCCTCAGTGATGCATTAACTCCATTCAGTCCATGGGTGTGGCATATCCAGACGCTGCTCCAACACAATGAGCAGTACTCAGACACTCCTTATACTGGGGACAATAAAAGGCCACCCCAACATGTCACATGTTGACCAAAGCAGCAACGCCTCAGATGACTCCGGTCATGAGGGA
The DNA here is from genome assembly GCA_024666655.1 of Dascyllus trimaculatus. Lineage (NCBI taxonomy): Eukaryota > Metazoa > Chordata > Actinopteri > Pomacentridae > Dascyllus > Dascyllus trimaculatus. The sequence continues at coordinate 2,021,486 of CM045454.1, forward strand.
ACGTGTCATTGGCATGTTGGAAGCAGGAATGTCCACCAGAGCGGTCGCTGTGCAGCTGAATGTTCACTATCAGACGACAGGACGTTTGAGAGTTGGTTTCCAACAGACGGGCAGTACTGCAAATCCACCTCATCCACGTCGGCCACGTGTGACCACCCCAGCACAGGATGGACACATCCGGCTGGTTCACTTGTGGGATGGTCTCAGACCAGCGACACGTACAGCAGATGAAACCTTTGGTCTGACAACAGACGCATCACACCAACATGCCAATGACACGTTCCCTCATGACCGGAGTCGTCTGAGGCGTTGCTGCTTTGGTCAACATGTGACATGTTGGGGTGGCCTTTTATTGTCCCCAGTATAAGGAGTGTCTGAGTACTGCTCATTGTGTTGGAGCAGCGTCTGGATATGCCACACCCATGGACTGAATGGAATTAATGCATCACTGAGGCAGTGGTGGACTCAGATTTGGGACTAATCAAGAGAAATATCCATTTAGTACAAGTACCAGACAGTAGACGCTCACTTTGGGTGGTGCACTTCATGTGGCATCAATATTTCACATGGGGCCTTTATATTTTTGTTCACTGTAAATAATTTGTTCAAGGTATTTTGTTGAAATTTCATACCTTTCGGCTTAGATTTGGTTAATTAGTGTGGCTGTGGCTCAGGCGGTAGAGCGGATTGTCCACTGATCGCAAGGTTGGCGGTTCGATCTCTGACCCCTTCACATTGCCGAAGCATCCTTGGGTAAGACCTTGAACCCCAAGTTGGTCCCAATGGTAGATTAGTGCCTTGTATGGAAGTCAGTCGCCATTTGGTGTGTGAATGGGTGAATGGGAAACACATTGTAAAGCGCTTTGTGTTCCAGTGAGGTAGAAAGGCCCTATATAAGTGCATTTACCACTGAACTTCATCTCACATGGTTAGTTCAAGGACATAGAAAATTAAAATTAGAGTTCCTTGTTCTGATAAATGGCGTCACTTTGTCACTTTTTTGAATGAAACATGTAGAATAAAGAGATTTACATTAAATATCACAACCTTGGTTATTTTTTTCCCCAATGGAACCAGAACATTACCCATGATATGTTCAGGGACTGTTTTTACTGTTTCTTGACCTGATAAATGATAAACTCTGGCCTTTTTAAAGACACATAGAATAGAGATTTTGATTAAATGTCATGTTTTGAAGCGTAGATTTGGTCATTTTTCCTATTTTCTCTGATAAATGGTGTCATTTTGGGTTTGCTTTTCACAGCCGCCAGCAGGTTTGGGGGTTCAGAGGGTTAATACAATAACACACATTCAGCTCTGCGGCTGACCTCCACCTTTAGCCCTTTAAATCCACCCGGGACCTCATCCCAGCTGACACGAGCTTCTGGTCTGATATTCCATTTGATGATTTCACACTTCGTCCTGCCTTGTGTCATCAAATCCATTTCAAACCCGATCGCGGCCTTCACATCCGTCTCCATCCGCCCCGAGGATGGATGTCGAGCCTGTGGGGAGGCCTGGGGGTCGGAGGTCGGCCTTAATCGCGTCCAAATGATGTCATAATTCAGTGCCGCTCACCCGTCACCTCGCCGTGGCGCGGGAGCAGCTCGGCGTTTCATCCACCGTTTAATTCGAGGGTTCAGGACTGCGGCGGGGCTGTGATGGGGGCCAAGCGGAGGACAGGAAGCGGCCCTCGGTCGTAAAATGGAAATGACGGCGTGGGGACCGGCGGAGCTCCAGGCGCTGATGCGGTCATTAGGAGGCGAGGCTGAGCGAAGCCAAACCAAACCAGCGTCATGGTTCGGTCTCCAAACCACACAGGACCCAGAGCCATAAATAATTAATGCTAGTGTTGCTTAAGATATTAAAACAAAGCCTGTCCAGTGCATGGTGGGAAATAGCCTGAAGAGAGGTTAAAGATGCTTTATTGTACTGAGGTATGGACCACTACGGAATGGTTTATCCCATCTATTATAAATAATATAAGCTGTAAACTCTAAATCAGTGGACAGGACATTTATGTAAAACAGGTTTACATGGCTGCAGCCCTCCTTTCTCCTGTTTCATGAGTGGATTTTAATCCTGAGCACATTTTATCCTCGTTAAAATGCGCCAAAGTGCGGAGCATGAAAGTCACTTTTGACCTTGGAGGGAGCAGTTTGACAAATTAAAAGCTCTGTCCGCGGCTTCAAACGACTCCAGCTTGAGCCTCGAGGTGCAATTATTCCGTCAAACAAACGGCAAAGCAACACGTGAACCTTCCCCTGTAATATTCTAACCGTGCTTCAGGGAAAGCTGCTGTGAGGCTGACAGGAGAGGTCTGCTACTAAACAAGTTTCTATCGGGAACATCTACATGAATACGTGCTAATATTTAACACCACAAATTACACATTGACAGATAAAGTCGGGTTCCTTTTGGTCCCATAGGGTCTCATCATGTTCTCCACCAAGGCCCTAATTAACCAAGAGAACGAAACCACAGCAAAAGAAGTATCAATAAATCCACTTGTGGATGAAACCAACACACACGAATCAGGTCTGAGGACTACCCAGAATCAAGGTTGTTAATTTCCCACGGTGGACTGTAAATAATTAATTCACAAACGATTAAACGTTTCCAGCGTAAAACAAAAAATGTTTTAATAAGGATCATTTCAAACCACAACAAGCTTAAGCTGCATTGTTTTAATGTACCTGTTACATCGCTAACACGTGTTCCAACTGTTAAAATCAGGACAAGACAGCGATTAAGACAGTTGAACCACTTATTCTTTACTTTTAAATGACTGTTTCGAGCATTTCCCCCCCAAATGTTTTAGTTGTTTATCCATTTCTTCAATCAAGTGCATTTCGCTAACCTTTTCATCTGTTAATTTCAGCTAATTACTTCTTTTAGCTAACTGTTTCTTTTCGCTAATTATCTTAGCTGTTTACGTTTAGCCCATTGTTTCTATTAGTTAGCTATTAGCTGGATACTATTGCTTTTAGCCCACTGCCTAACTTAGCTAACTATCTAGCTAACCATTTCTTTTGGCTAATTATTTTGTGGTGTTTATAACTTTTTGCTGGCAGCTTCTTTTAGCTAACTATTTCAGCTGTAGCTCTTTGTCTTTTACTTTTATCTGACTGTTTTAGCTAATACATCAGCGTTTATCATATCTCTGTTTCTTTTAGCTAGCTACTGCAGCTATATATTAACGGTTAGCAGACAGCTTCTTTTTGCTAACTATTTCAGCATCATATTCATTACTTTAGCAGGCAGCTTCTTTTAGCTAACTATTTCAGCTGTATATTCATTACTTGTGGCTGATCATTTCTTTTAGCTAACTATTTTAGCTGTATGTCTTCTACTTTTAGCTAACCGTTTCTTTTAGCTAACTTTTTGAGCTGCATATCAACGTTTAGCTGATGTTTCTTCTAGCTAACTATTTTAGCTGTATTTCTATTCCTTTTAGCTGTTTCTTCTAGCTAACTATTTTAGCTGTATTTCTATTACTTTTAGCTAACTGTTTCTTCTAGCTAACTATTTCAGCTTTATATTCATTACTTTTAGCTAACTGTTTCTTTTAGCTAACTGTTTCAGCTCTGTCTTTTACTTTTATCTGACTGTTTTAGCTAATTATTTCTGTTGTATATCAATGTTTAGCTAACGTTTCTTTTAGCTAACTATTTCAGCTGTATATTCAGTACTTGTGGCTGATCATTTCTTTTAGCTAACTATTTTAGCTGTATGTCTTCTGCTTTTAGCTAACCGTTTCTTTTAGCTAACTTTTTGAGCTGCATATCAACGTTTAGCTGATGTTTCTTCTAGCTAACTATTTCAGCTTTATATTCATTACTTTTAGCTAACTGTTTCTTTTAGCTAACTGTTTCAACTCTGTCTTTTACTTTTATCTGACTGTTTTAGCTAATTATTTCTATATCAATGTTTAGCTAATGTTTCTTTTAGCTAACTATTTCAGCTTTATATCCACTTTTAGCTGGTTGTTTCTTTTGGCGAACTATTTCAGTTTTCACACACCTTTTGTTGAAACACATTTTGACTTTGCTTTTTTTGGCTCACGTACGGCAGTTTACTGGTGTTTGTACCTATAATTATTATCGCACTAACTTTAAAACCCAGTTTCTTAAACCACAGTTCTATCTTTTGTTATGAGTTTCCAAATACCCCTCTCTGTAAATCTCTACATTACAGCATAGGTTTTCCAGCACTCCTCGATGCCTTTGTTAAGAACCGGCCTTTGTTTGTGCCAGTCAAAGCACTCATTTGAGACTCTGCCATTATCAGAAAGCCTTCTTTGAGAGCTGGCAGCGCTTCGTAATAGGGCTGACTGTTTTCCAAAACATGCTGTAGTATCTTTGAGGCCAATCGATCACAGTCAACATCATGTCTGCTTTTGTTTTTGTAACCGACATTGCAATGATGAAGAAGTCAGAAGTGCAGATTGATCTGAAGAGTCTCCACTGTTTTTCCTCCCAGCACTAATGTAGCTTTAGAGCAAGTTTCACATCTCGGCCCATTGATTTACCAGCAACACAAGAAAGAATGGAAACCAGTGACGAGATGGAAGACAGCTGGAGGACTGTCTTAAAGCTAAACACTGTTTCAGAGTATGTCTTTTACTGCATTTTGTTAGTTTATTATTAGTATTAGAGGGTAAATGTAGTATTAGAAAGTAAATGTAGTATTAGAAAGTAAATGCAGTACTAGAGGGTAAATGTAGTATTAGAAAGTAAATGCAGTACTAGAGGGTAAATGTAGTATTAGAAGGTAAATGTAGTATTAGAAGGTAAATGTAGTACTAGAGGGTAAATGTAGTATTAGAGGGTAAATGTAGTATTAGAAGGTAAATGTAGTATTAGAAGGTAAATGTAGTATTAGAGGGTAAATGTAGTATTAGAGGGTAAATGTAGTACTAGATGGTAAATGTAGTACTAGAGAGTAAATGTAGTACTAGAGGGTAAATGTAGTACTAGAGGGTAAATGTAGTATTAGAAGGTAAATGTAGTATTAGAAGGTAAATGTAGTACTAGAGGGTAAATGTAGTACTAGATGGTAAATGTAGTACTAGATGGTAAATGTAGTACTAAATGGTAAATGTAGTACTAGAGGGTAAATGTAGTACTAGAGGGTAAATGTAGTACTAGATGGTAAATGTAGTACTAGATGGTAAATGTAGTACTAGATGGTAAATGTAGTACTAGAGGGTAAATGTAGTACTAGAGGATGTACTGAGGCTCCAACAGATGTATTAAACCTGTTTTCTCTCCATGATGTCAGTAAATGTATCATAGATCAGCTGTAGTTCCTGGTTGTTCCACCAGGTGGAGCCTCTTCCTGTTTAACACTGTAGAGACCAGAGGAGGCGTCACTCAGACTACAGTTCATGTTGGAAGCAGAGAGCATTGTGGGAGTTTAGCTAGCAACGGGCACCATGACAAAGACTAATGTGGAGGTTAATGACCTCCAACCTAAGATTATGTGTTTGAGACAAACTTTGAGTCGTCAACTATAACGTAACATCATCACAATTCAATCCCTCTGGTGGAATTAAGAGACGAGGAGCATCAACGGCAACAAGTGTTGAAGATGTTCTGGTGTCACTAAGACGCTTCATGTTGGCTTTTCCTTTAATTTGTCACCTGCATGTTGGTTCTACAGCGACTGACTGTGAAGAAAAACCTGAACTGAAGCGAATCTCGCTGCGATTCTCCGGCTGTTCTTCTCTGCAGTTGGTACCAGTGTGGGATATGGGTCACGATCAAGAATAGATACTGAGATTCATCCAAAAAACACACCAGCAGCAGCTGTTCGGTGGTTTGTTTGAGCCTGGAGCTAAATCCGAACACCACAGAAGAAGAAGAGGAGGAGGTGCTGAGCTGTGGCGAGGACTCCTCTTCCTGGTCAAGGTTATCAGCGTCCAGCACACGGACATTAGCAGGCAGGGCGCTACCATCAACACGGCTGATAAAACCGAACCATGCGCAGCGTTTTAATATACAACAGGCATCTGTAATTAGGACAACGGGGACCTGATAAGCCGGGAGCATTGAAACATGTACGTATTCAACTGAAGGCCAAACAAAGACCAACCGAGACCGACGCTTGACTCTGACTCACTGATACCAGACCATCCAGCTGCCTGCAGGCCACAATCACTGCTAGTTCCTCTTTATGACTCGTTAATATTACAAATGCATCATCTCTCACTCGTTTGTCATCTGTTGCCACAAACACAACAGCATCTGAGCTGCTTAGCAAACCTCCGACGGTTTAAGAGTCTCAACCTCAGCTTTAATGACGTCATCCGGCATTTACAGTACGAACTGGAAGGAGCATAGAATTCTTCAAAGGTATACCGGTGCGTTTTTGGCAGGCTCTGAGACGAGACTTGTAAAATACAAGGATTTCGATGAGATGTCACGACTTTCAGGCAACTTTTGAGCGTCAGAGTTGAAAATCTGATGATTGTTTCTGTTTTTACAGTTCAGGAGTTTGAAACAAGTCAGAAAAGAAGACCAGTTTTAGGCTGCATGGATGCTATAGTTCGGTATGTTTAGCATAAAGGCTGTAATTTAGTGGTGCTTGTCCATTTTGTACATACACCAATCAGCCACAACATCCTGACCACTGACAGGTGAGTTGAATACCACGGATCATGTTGGTACTATGTGGTGTTCTGATGGAAAACCTTGGATTTTAACATCCGTGTTGATCAGACTTAGGCTACGTTCAGACTGGCTCTGATCTTTTCATGACAGTTTGAACGAAACAGATCCGATTGCTTTAAATGTGACCCAGACCACTTGGATATGTGGTCCTGAATCTGATACGTATCCGATCTTTGCCATGCGACTTCTGTCTGAACGGCCAGGTCGCATCTATCCGACCTACTCGTCATTGATACGAACGTCTCTATTCTGTGTTCAAGTAGGAACAAAAACAACAACCATGGTGGACGATAATGTGGAGTCCAGTCAGTGGAGGTTTATGAGTTAATTAATATTTGGGGGGACAGCTCTAGTCAGAGCAAACTCGAGGAGTCTTATCGGAACCGGGCGGTTTTTGAAAACGTTTCCAAAGAAATGGCCGAGCAGTGGGTATAAACGGTCCTGGATCCAATGCCAAAGAAAAGTAAAGAGCCTCCGAGCCGAATATAAGGAGGCTAAAGACTCAAACAAACCAAGCGGCCGTGGACGTGTTGCCGGTCCACTTTACGAAGAGCTGGACCGCATTGTTGGCACTTTTGGGTCGCATGAGGTTCACACAGGAGATCACATACAAGTCGCATTTAATTGGAAATGTGAAAGAACTCGGAAAAAAATCCAAATTGAGCGTTAAGCCCTGCAGTCTGAACGTAGCTTTAGGCTCCGTCCACACGAAGCCAAAACTCTTATAGCTTCAAAAACGTTCTCCATAAAGACGGAGCTGTTCCAGTAAATGTGTCCGTCCAACGATGTAAAACACATGCCAGGCCTGTTGGTGGCGCTATGACGCCGTAACAGAAACAAGTGGAAACTGGCGGCGGGACTTTAGGCATGAAGAAACCTGTATAGGATGTAAACATAGAACATGGCGGCGGCAAATACGAGTGGACGAGCTGGTAGGACTCTAGTCTGGACGGACGATGAGGTGGAACTATCAGCAGGACATACGCAGCTCTATACGGAGACATTGTTGTCGTCGTTTTCTGAGTTTGGAGCATCTATGGAGAGCTGGAGCTATGAGGGAAGGACAGGGCGTAACAACGGTGACACGTAAATGGTGTTTTCAGATCTTTGCACTCTGGGACCTAGGTTCAGAAAGGATCGTTTTCAGACCCCCAGAACGCCGACTTGGTGTGGACGATACACGGGTTGGATGGACTATTGGTGGGTTTAGGTCTGGACTCGTCTTCCTGTGGACGGGGCCTTAGACACCCAAGTAAACATTGTCCCACAACAAACACACTCCCTCATGGAAATCCCAAATACACCAACCAATCAGGAACATGTGGAGGAACATGACAATGGTCCAACATGTTGATGTGACCTCCAGACTTCCTACAGCCCATTCAGATCAAGCATCAACAGGATGCAGTGGAACCAGTTGGATTGACAGAGGCCCCACTGCACAAGACAGAGTACCCAAAGGATCCAGTGGTTCCAGACCCCATAGGACCCCCTGAGAGGTCCTCTGGTCCAATGGTTCAAAGCATTCTGGACCACATAAGGGGGACCAAGACAGTATTAGGTCATGATGTTAGGCCTGGTCGCTGTATCTCATTCGATCTCTGAGCCTTCTTGGTGACTCCATGAAAACTTAATCAGAGTTGGACTCTTCACACTATGAGACATCCCATAATACTGATGCTCAAAGTTGGTTATAGAGAAAACAAACAGAAACCAGATGTGGTCGCAGTTTTTAAACAGAACTCAGGTGTGTTTTCGTTCATCGGAAGAAGCTCAAAATGTCATGAAAGATGCTAAAAATGACACAAAAATCATCAAAAATTCGTCCAATGTGAGGAAAACCTGAGAAATCACTCAATTTCTGCCCAAAGTGACTCAAAAACTGTCCGAAATGATCCCAAAAATTGCTCCGAATGACACTAAAGTTGTTCAAAATCACTCAAATTTTGATCAGCTTCAGACTGTGGATGGATGTAAAACTGATCTGGGTCCAGGTTCTACCAGAACTCCAGTGTTGTTCCTCCTACATGTCATGAGTCTATCTGCTGGACTGAAGAAGTTCTGATCAATGTGGACCCCCCTCTACGGACTTCAAGGAGACATTCATAGTCTGAAGGCAGAACTCTGATCATTAAAGTTGCTGTAGATAAAGAACCAGATGTTCTGAGGAGGCTGACTTTATATAGAAAAACACATAAGTATGATTTTACGTCGATAAAAGACCACAAACAGAACAGAAATGATAAACGCTGTGAGAATAAAATATGAAACAGCTGCTGTGGAAGGAGGCTCGGAGGCCGTGTTTGTGGCAACGTGTTAATTCTCCTACTTTATGCGGACGTTTGCTTCATCAGCTGCAGAGAAAACGGGACATTTCTACCTTTTATTGTCCTCCGATGAGCTGCAGCGTCTGTTTCCGGCGGGACGTTGGACGATCTTCGTCGCTTTGATTTCACCTTCAGCCTAAAGGGGACACATGAGAGGGAAAAGCAAACATGTTTACTGGTGTTTCTCCGCACGCCGCTTTGATTTCCGATCTGTTTACTGGCGCTGGATGCATCTGAGGCCATATGGAGGATTAATAGTAGCGGCTCCGACTCTGCAGCATCAGCACCCGACTCTCTTTATAGTCGCTATAAAGAGTTCCTTCATTAAACCTCCGAGAGGCCGATCTTCAGCGGCAGGGAGCGAAGCAACCGCAGAGAGCAGCAGAGATTTAACAGCGTTCAGCAGCACTCTTCAAAAAGAAGACCACGTTCAGGCCTCCGAAATCACATTCTATCAAGCAGCTTTGTTTTTCTCTGATGCTACGTTAACAGAGAATCTGCTGGAATATAATGATGCGAACACAAGACCCAGCTTAGGACTTGGTGTGGGACGGTTTGCAAACAAGGCCTGTAATGGTATATGGTCTTTTATTTTAAAGGACATGTTTCTTGTGATCTCTAGATTGGTCTCTGCCAGCTTCATGGGTTAATTTAGGCTAAAACGAGCTAAAAATGAACCAAAATGTGCTCAGAATCTGTCAAAACGGGCCAAGATATGCCCCAAACTTGGCAAAAGTGTACAAAATTGCCAAAATGAGCAAAAAAATAAACCAAAAGTTGTATCAAAATGTGTTGAGACGACACCCAAATTAACCTTAATCTGTTAACAGGAACAGCAAACTTCAACAATTTGGGTTGTGACTGTTATTTATAGACATAGTGGGTTGAGAACCACTGCTCTAAATAATGTATATTTGACCCGTCTACAAGGTTAAAGTCACCTGCTTGGTGCTGACGTGACGACTTGTCGCTAAAACTTGCTTTAAAGCTAGATTTGGTTGCACGTTTGCGTCAGCTGTTTTGGCGGAAAGACTTCCTGCTTTACCTGCTGCAGCGAACCCACACCATATACTACATTACAGTATTTACACCATGTATATTCAACAGATGTCTTCATTATATCAGCTGTGTTGTTCATTACTGATGTTCTTTTTATAGTTTTTAATGATTTATTGAAATGACGAGAGTAAATAACCATGACAAAGCCTTCTGTTATGATTAATGACTTCCAGCCGGGGACAATCTGGAATCTATTCTGATGGTAATAAACTATATTTGCAGCATGTTAAAGTTTATATTGTGGTTGTTTTCCAATTTAACAGGGTCAGCCATGGTGCGACGGTCCGTGTCCATTCGTTTTCTTATTTTGAGATTTCAAAATAAAAGCGAAAAATAAACCGTTTCCTATTTTTTTCAGTGATAATACAAAATGAAGAACGGAAAACGGGCCCTAATCCATTATCAATTATCTGTTATCTGATTTAATTAGATGTGTTTGTAAATGGAAATTCAAATTAAAATACACCCGTGGAAAACTTATTTCTCTACTTCCTGTTGGTTTTGGCTCCGTGACCCGTCTGACTTCTGATGAGGAAGGATCTGGTATCTAAAGCTCCAGTGTTAGCTCACTGTTAGCAGACCTTGCTGTGTGCCGTGGCCTGATGAAGACCCACTGTGGGGTCCAAACGTTGCTTGGCTCACATTGTTCACTATTTCACAGTGGACTTTTCACCAGCTAAAGTAACAGAAAACCTCCAAACCTCCCCAAAAACGTCCCGAAAAGCAGCCGGACGCTAGGGATTTAGCGCTAGCGGCAGAGATAACGGCACCACAAGGTCCCTCCAAAGGGACAAATAAACCCCACGCTGGTGGGGAGAAATAAGTTTTCCACGGGTGTATTTTAATTTTAATTTCCATTTACAGACATCTAATTAAATCGGATAACGGATAATGGATAATGGATTAGGGCCTGTTTTCCGTTTTTTATTTTGTATCATCACTGAAAAAAACGGGAACGTTTATGTTTTGTTTTTATTTTGAAATCTCAAAATAAGAAAACGAATGGCCGCGACGTACACGGACCGTGCGACGCCCCTGGAGCAGGAAGGGTCGAGGGCCTTGCTCAGGGGCCCAACAGTTGCCGCTTTGGGGTTCGATCCTCCGACCTTCTGATCAGTGGCCGGGGGACTTAACTGTTGCCCCCTTAGATCACAAGGAAAGCTATTCCGTCCATAAAAGTTATGAACAGAACCGGGAACAGGTCCGACTTACTGCTGGAAATGCGAACCAGGCTTGTGCTGGGACTGAACGGCCCGTTATTCCCATCATGTCTGTTCCCACTGAAGTCACGTTTGACTACGCGAGATTTGGAATACTGAGCGTGAGGAAGCTGATGCTCTGCTGAACGATCGGTTAGCATGTGGTTCGCTAACATCACACTATAAGATCAGAGGAGAGACGTTGTGTGATCTGTCTTTTGTTATCTTCAAGTGAGTGGCCTCTAAATCTGAGAAGGCTTGAAGGATCCTTTAGTGTGTCGCCTTCAGAAAACTATATTCCATTTCAGCTGCTTCCAAACTTGTTGACTAAGACCAGAAGAAGAGCTCATCTATTTTGAAGTTCCTGCGCTGGTTGCCGTCACTTTTAGAGAATTTTCAGCTGATTATGAGCAGTGAGAGAAGAAACTAGAGTAAAAACAGGAGGGTTGTATTCAGGGTTTGAGTCCTACATGAGGCTAAACGCTGCTCTGAATGAAATGTTCCAACAAACTTTCACCAGAAGTGATGAGGACCCGTCGTCTGTCACATCTCACGACATCGGAACTAATAATTGTGAGGATATTTAACATTAATTAACCTGCTCAGGTGACCGAACGTACCAGCGGCAGCGTCAGGACCAGGTGTCCGGTGGTTTGGGACCTCTGAGCCGTCGAGCTGTCGGGCCTCACTTCAGCCGGCAGGACCACCTGAAATATCTGCACAGTAAATTATTCACAGGTTTAATTAGGAAGATTAATGCGCTGATCTGGCAGCCGCTGCGTCGAATGGCTTTAATCATCGGCGGGTCTTTTTATAGGAACACTTTCCAGAAAGGAGTCGGGAGAGCGACGAGAATAGCTCCGAACGATCAATCACCGCGGCGAAACCCTCAGGAACCCAGGAGGAACCGCGCGGCAGGACAAATGAGGCTTAAAATTACACTTCTTCACTTCTGATTTACTATTATTTTTCCCACTGAGGGGGGATCTGAGGAGAAACCACCGCGGGAAAACTCCAGAACTGTCCTCCGACTTTACACTGTAAAACAAGAGTCCTGCTGTTTTTAGCCACCAGGTAAATCAACACCTCCATCCTGTGATTTTAACGGATATAATTGGTCATTTCAAACAAGATTAATCTGTAAAATAACAGTTAGAATTAGCCTTTTATCAGTCCTTAACATACTTATTATCTTATCTGTTTCTAAATAACAACAAACATCTGTTTTATCTGTTTTTTAACACAGATTTCGAGTCAAATATGTTTAAAACTGCATTTTTAAAAATGCAGATGCTGCAAAAGTAGTGTAGTTTTTTTCAGTCAAACATAAAAGAACAAATTAGTATTTTCTGTAATTTTAACTATTAATCATCTGTAATTTAATAAAATGAAAAAAAGGATTTACCATTTTTCAGTCCTTAATATACAGATTTTTTCTTTCAAATAATTAAATATCTGTAAAATAATTAGACTTTTGCTGATATAAATTCTGTAAAAATATTATAATTTTACAGTCAAAATAAAACCAACATTTTTAGCGTTAACATGTAAATAAATAAATATTCTGTGAATTTATTATTTGTTCTGTGTAATTTAATAAAATGTGAAAAAAATCTATAAAAGAAGTTAAAAAAGAATTTACCTTTTTTCAGTCTTTGATCTACAACAATAAATATCTAAAAAAATAAAATTATTTTTCAGATTTTTGCTAATTTTTTTGTCAAATAGCGCAGCATCAAATATGTGTAAAACTATATCTAAAGACTGTAAAAGTGGTGTGATTTTTCTGGTCAAACATAAAAGAACAAATCAGTATTTTCTGGGATTTTTTACCATTAATTATCTGTAATTTAATAAAAAAGAAAAAAAAGGATTGACCATTTTTCAGTCCTTAATATGCATTTTTTTTTATTAATTTTATTATTTATTATTATTTTAGTTTCATCTGTTTTTACACATATTTTAAATCAAATATGTTTAAAACCACATTTTAAAAAATTTTTAATACTGTAAAAGTAAAGTAATTTTTCGGTCAAACATAAAAGAATAAATTATTATTTTCTGTGATTTTTTAAATTTTTATTGTCTGTAATTTATTAAAATGGAAAATCTGTAAAACAGCTGTTAAAAAGGATTTACCAGGTTCAGTCCTTAATAAGTGTAAAATAATTGCTGATATAAATATTGTAAAAATAAAGTCATTTTATGGTCCAGCAGAACAAAATAAAAAATACTATTAGTGAAAATAAAGATATTTAACCTTAACATTTAAATTAATAAATATTCTGTGAATTTTGTTATTTATTCTGTGTAATTTAATAAAATGGGAAAAACCTGTAAAACAACAGTTAAAAAAACTATTTACCATTTTTCAGTCCTTAATATAAAGATTAGTTCTTTCAAATAATAGACATAGACATAGAAAATATGTGAAATAACAGCTAAAAAAAATCATTTGCCTTTTTCCAGTCCCTAATAAACGTGTTTTCTTTCCAATAATAACAAATATCTGTAACATAATTAGACTTTTGCTGGTTTAAATATGGTGAAAGTGTAAGTGTAGCGTAACTTTCTATTTAAATGTAGTAAAACAATAAATTACAATTTGAAAAAGTACAGATTTTTAATGTGGACATGTTGTTTGGGGTGTTTTAGGGTTAACATGTGTTTTCTGTGATATTTCCTGTGTGTTATTTGTAATTTCAGATCATTTATCTATTCATTTTGCAGTGCAGGTGTGGCTGCAGGGATATGTTCTACATGAGAGGGAAGTTTGACGGCCTGAGTCGATGCATCGCTGCGTTAAACCGCCCCACCCGTCCAATCAGGCTGACCCCCGGCACAAAACAAGCGTCCATAAATAAATAAATACTGGACGTTCAGGACTCGGAGCCTGCAGGGCCTCGAGTTTATAAAACACCTGCTGGAAGGTGGAAACTAGAGAATTACACCGTCTGCTTGGTAACGAGGGGCCCGGCGGTGGTTTCGTCAGGCTTAAAGGTCGCTCAATATCGGGGCCGTCGCCTCGTCGACAATTTTGGGAAGAGAGAAAAAGAGTTCATGGCCGGGGAACGGCTCCAGGAGCAATAAACTCCCTCAGCAGATGAATCAGAAATGTCAGCGTGAGGCCTGATGAGTCAGCAGGTCGTGTTTTATGTGATCTGAATCCGACTCTTCATCCATCACGCAGCGAGCAGCGTCTTCACGCCGCAGCCGCTCATCATGACAATCAGTCCAGCTGCTGACAAATCATCACGTTACAGGAACACGGAGGAGTTCAGAGCCGACGAGGCAGCAGATGGAGACGTTTTAGTCACGATGCTGCTTCTGTTTTACAGCATTTACCACTGGGAAGGTCTGAACATGACTTCCACCGTATCTCATCGATGTCACTTGTTTTCCTGAACAAGTGGTCGTGGCGATATTACCCATCAGCCCTCTGGAGGATGGAAGTCGTGTCATGTTGCTGCAGAGCCGTCTAGTTTCAAAGAGGTGTTTTGGGTTCACAGTTGGTTCACATCTCGTCTCCTTCCAAGCACCAGAAACCACCGTTGGCGCCGTTTTAAAGGCTGCTAAACAGTCGAGCAGGGAGGGCGACGGCAGATTAGCACCGAGCTGCTGCCCTGCAGAGCGTCGGACTTGTCAGCTGCATCAACACCTCGCGGTGAGAAGCCGGAGGATCGGCTACACCGCACAGCAAGTGTTTCCGCAGGCTTCAGACGCCAACTAATCCCTGCATTGGATAGAAATGTCACCCCAGACTGGCCCAGACACATGTACTGTCACCTCGGCTCAGCGCAGCAATGAAACATGGCGTGGGTTCATTCATGTTTGTGCTCCTGCAGGCGGCGAAAGTCTGCAGTTAAGGAAGCTGGAAACAGGAAGAGATGCTTCCACAAGAACGTTCAGAGGCAGTCTGTGGTTGAACTGATCACCATCCAGTATGAATGGAACTGGAATCTGAAGTTCTGATAGTTTTCTTGGAGCAATGCGGGTTAAAACTCGACAAAGAAGCAAAATGACCAAAAACTAGGGATGCAAGATAATTAACGGTTAATTTTGGCAATTATGACATCATTCTGATAATAAAAAAATGAGACGATAATAATAAAGACTTGAATCTTGGTTTTTACCGTTGGTCTGTGTGTTGTGGTTTGTCCTCATGTCTGGCTCCTCAACCCCTCCCCTCCCTGACGGTACTGTCACATGTGTGTGATGTCATCAGACTACGCGGCAGAGAAAAACAAGCAGCATGGCGTGGCACTGACCAGTGTGGACTTTGTTTACCGTGTCAGAAGAAGACGTTTCACTAGGACTGGTTGGTTGTGGTGGTATAATTAATATTGTGGGAAAACAATTCTGATATTCAAATAGTCGTGCTGCGCCGGGGGCTGCTGCCGGGGGGGCGTTGCTGAGCTTTGCCAAGTGTTGCCGAGCGTTGCTGAGGCTGTAATACGCCGTCGGGTACCGGCGAGCATCACCGAGCGCTGCTGAGCATCACCGAGCGCTGCTGAGCGTCGCCAAGGCTGTAGTACGCCGTTGGGCACCGCTAAGCATCACCGAGCGTTGCAGAGCGTCGCCAAGACTCTAGTATGCCGTCGGGTACCGCCAAGTATCACCAAGAGCTGCTGAGCATCGCCAAGGCTCTAGTACGCCATCGGGCACCGCCGAGTATCACCGAGCGCTGCCGAGCGCCACCAAGGCTCTAGTACGCCGTCGGGCACCGCCGAGCACCGCCGAGCATCACCGAGCACTGCCGAGCGCCGCCAAGGCTCTAGTATGCCGTCGGGCACCGCCGAGCGCTGCCAAGCATCACCAAGGCTCTAGTACACCGCTGAGGCTCTAGAACAACGCCATGGTTGTAGTACGTGGACCTGCCAACTCTGGTGTCACGCTTCGGTGTTGACCCCGCTCCCTCATGGTCCTGCTCCGCCCCCCACCCTGCCCGACACCGCGGCACGAACCCAACTGGTTGACATTATCAGTTATTGACTGCAAGGAGTATAAAATTATCGATTATCAGTATCAGTTGAAATTGTCATTATCGTGCATCCCTACCAAAAACACAACCTTAAAACTACAAAGATGCGCAAAATTACCATAACGTCACCACAAACTGACAAGACACATATCACAAACGGATCCAAGATGGCTACAATTGAACACACCAAGTACAGAACCGAGATGACCACAAAGATGTGCAAAATGACTAGAAAGAGATAAAAAAAAAGTCAAAAAAGAAACCAGAAACACATTATAAAGAGTGTTGTCAAGTCAGCTCAGCAAAGTCTGTGATACATGATGCAGATTAATTCATATTTGCGTTCCTGTAAGCGAGTAAAATCAGCTGTTTGATCAAAAAAAAACAAAAGCCTTGGAATTATAAAAACACTAAATGTCATGGTGAAGCTGAAGCTCTGAGGTCTTTTCTCCGAGACTGTCAGGTTAAAACTTCTCTAAAATACGTGAAATAAAGGCTAAACTGTGGCACAGAGGAGCTAAGTCTGAATGTCTGAGGCTGATTTTCCTTTTGTTTTTAAGAATTTAGGGATACATTAGAGCTGACTGCAGTTTCCAGAACAGCGTGACCTATACACGCCGACAAAGACTTAAGGAGTGAATGGAAGTCTTTGCCCTTTAAGACGTTAAAAACCCCAAATTAAAGCATTGGTTGGAAAGTTCAGATGAAACTTTAAACGATGTGTTACCTAAAGGTCGCCAAGAGATCTGAGAACTAGAAGCTCCACAGTACCTTTCCTTTGACTGCGACTCGGACGAACGTCGGCTGGACGTCAACGTCGATCAGGGAGGTGTCCAGGTGTCTGTGATGGAGGCAGCAGAGGTCAGGTGATATCAACAGACTAACGGGGGTTCTAAAGTCTACATGGAGGAGTTGACCAGGTGGAAGACAAAGTTTTACACCTGAATCAAAGTGGGAAATTAACAACCTGTGCAGCCTTTACAGTCATGGTGAAACCAACCATCTTTGCAGTATTTTGAGCCGAATAATTCACAATCTGGGGACACGTGAGACTCGGATTAATTTGCTAAAGTGGGGCACAATATGGGATGTAAAAGGATTTAATTAAAGTGTATTTCGGACGACTAAATCTGCTGAGAGTTCGAGCTCAAACTTCCTACCTGAACACGGCCAGGTCCAAGACAATCGTGTTGTTTTCCTCGTCTTCAGTCAGACAGAAGTCCAGCCTGTTAACACACAAACAGAGGAAGTAAAACACAAAACTGGCACAGAAATAAGGTCAGAAATGAACAAAACACACTCAAAACTACAAAGATGTGTGAAATGACTACAACAAAATGACCCCAAAGAGGCAAAAAGACCTTAACGTAGCCACAAAGTGACCAAAACACACAAGATAAACAGAATCAAAGCTACAGAAACATGCACAATGACTCTAAGCTGACACAAAGAAACAAGAAATATATCAGAAACACAAACAAGATGGCCACAAATGGGTAAAATGATGAGAAAGTAACTTAAAACAACAACAAAGACACACGAAATGACCAAAGATGCCACAAACTCATAACTCTAGACATGCAAAATGACTATAAAGTGACATAAAATTCCTACAAAGAAGCACAAAAAACACCACAAACACAATCAAAATGACAGAAAGAGACATAAAACAACCACATGGTGACACAAATGACCAAAAAAGACACAAAACAGCTATAAAAAGACACCACAAACAAACTGAACACAGCAAAGAAGATCAAAATGACTATAAAGATGTGCAAAATGACTACTAAGTGACATAAAACAACCTCAAGATGACGCAAAATAACCAAAAAGACACAAAAAATCCATTAAATGGCACAAAATGACCACAAAAGTTACCAAAAAACACACCACAAATAGACTCATCACTATAAAGATGTAAAGAATGATCAGGAAGTGACATAAAACAGCCACAAGGTGATACAACTAGCCAAAAAAGACACAAAACATCCATTTAAAGAGACAACATGACCACAAAAACACTCAAATCAAGCATAAAAAGACACGAAATGTCCAGGAAGTGACATAAAATGACCAAAAGAGACACAAAACAGGCATAAAAAGACACCACAAAGAAACTCAATACTATAAAGATGTACAAAATGCACAGGAAGTGACATAAAACAACAAGAAGATGATGGAAATACCCCAACAAAGACCAAAAACAACTATAAAACAACACAAAACAACCACAAAGACACACAAACGTGCCACCTCATGTGTCTAACAAGATAAATTCAACAGACAGACTCATAATATTTGAGTGTGTTCGGCTACAGGAAGTGTCTTTACAGGCATCATATGAAGAGGCAGTAAAAACATAACTTCAGTGATGCGATGTGACTGCTATCAGGCGTCTGCGGTGAATAAACCGTCCTGCTGGAGTAATGCGATCCATCATACGAGGATACGCTCCTGACCCGAGCGTGTCCTCGGCTCAGGTTGCAAATGAAATCAGCCTGTTTTAAGGCCTCGACCCCTGTGGCCTTGCTCTGGATATAAACCTCTGGCTAATGGAGGGAGGCCAGGCGGCCCACAGCGATCAGGTTTCCCCCCGAAGACGGGCCAATCCGACGCGTCGCATCAAAACGCTAAAGCTAATACAGCAATCACACGGCACCTTTGGCAGGGGGGTAATGGGCGGAAACGATCACGGTCGAGGCCTTAATCTGTTTTCCACGGTGAGACTGAACAGCTGATTGGACGTGTTCTGTCCCGAGAACCAATCATGTTTGTTTCTGCTGCGTTCGCTGAGCGACTCGGTCAATCACAGCTGGAAACCCCACGAAGCTACTGAGCTGACGGAGGCCTCGGCTCCAAGTAACACGATTTATAAAGAATAAACCCTGTTCTGCTGATTAATGGGTCGACTGTCTGCTGTTAGGGGTGTTGAAATGTTCTGTACTGTGATAAATGATAAAATACAGCCACATTCTAACGGTAGCGAACTGTTTTTCTACATTATGGTTAAAAACTGGATTCAAACAGGCCATTTTAATTATCTGCTTATTTAGTTTTAAGAGGCTTCTGAAATCTAGAATCATAAAAGCTCAAATGTAATGAAAGTAAATCTTTACAAGAGAAAATCAGACTGATAATATATATATATATATACACTGAACAAAAATATAAACACCCCATGTTACATACTGATTCCACATGAAGTGCACCACCCAAAGTGAGCGTATACTGTCTGGTACTTGTACTAAATGGATATTTCTCTTGATTAGTTCCCAAATCTGAGTCCACCACTGCCTCAGTGATGCATTAATTCCATTCAGTCCATGGGTGTGGCATATCCAGACGCTGCTCCAACACAATGAGCAGTACTCAGACACTCCTTATACTGGGGACAATAAAAGGCCACCCCAACATGTCACATGTTGACCAAAGCAGCAACGCCTCAGATGACTCCGGTCATGAGGGAACGTGCCTGGACTCAAATTTGGGACACTAATCAAGAGAAATATCAATTTTATACAAGTACCAGACAGTATACGCTCACTTTGGGCGGTGCACTTCATGTGGCATCAGTACTTCATGTGGGGTGTTTGTATTTTTGTTCAGTGTATTTACATCCAGCTAATGCTAAAGCTAAAGCTAAACGCACGTCCAGCAAGCGAAGAAGCGGATCAGACGGACTGCAAACGATCGTAGGAAGTTAAGGGAGCTGCTGAAGGGGTTTCGTCGCGCTCATGGTGGCGTCTCAGGTCTGACACGGGAGCCAGGATGCAGTTAGCCTAGCTTAGCATAAAGAGTGGAGGAAAAAGCGTCCCTAAGTTTCTTCCTGTGGTTGGCACAAATAGAAGTTTTAAAAATGTAGAGTATAGTGTCATTGAAAGTGGAAAATAATATCAATATATGACATATTTAAGGTAGTATTTTTGACGAGCCTGAGTGGTTTTTTTTAATTAAAAAAAATACATTAGCATCAGAATCAATGTCGGCGCTAACCATTGACACAACCCACTTACTGTATGGAAAAACAACAGTGGCATCATGTAAACCAACTGGCATTTGAATGAATACTTGCTAATTATGATCATAACTGATGGAGATTAAGAGAAACAAATCATTGAAAGTGAAAAAAAATACCATCATGGGACATTTCTGTGGAATTGTTTTTGACATTTTTGTCTTTACGGACTTCGGTGTGACGTTTTTCAATCGTTGAGGGTTAAAAACTGTAAAATCTGATCCAGTAAATACCGATGGGGTGAATTTATTAAAACATTTGGACAAAGCATGTTAGGAGAAGCTGAACGTGCTCGACGCAAATTCCGGATGCGGAAAAAACTGAGGCAGGAGTTTCGCTAACACTTCAGGTTTGTGCATTTTTTTCCTTCGCGCCAACCTGTGGATCAACGTTCGAAGAGCCATAACTTGAGACATGATGCACCTGGAGTCCTGAAACTTTGCAGGATCGTTGATGTGTGCATCTGGTCATCAAAGCTTCAACCCTGCTCTGATAGAATAATACAAACCAGTTATGTGATGGTGCTGATTTGGTTTTTTTCCATTCCGATGTTCTACCAACCATAAAACCTTCATGGTTCATCCTCAGACGCTGACGTTTTCCCCTGTGATTGGCACCAATGGAAGCTTTATAAATGTAAGGCACCAACCAGAGGCAAAAAAGTGATTAAAATGTTGTATAATGGCGAAAGAGTTCTATAATATTGTTCCCTGGCTAAAAGAAAAATCAGAATCTTACAGCTCATACATCACAACACATGGTTAATCAATATTCACGACTTCTAAACTAAATAAATCCCTCATATTGGAGATGTGAAACGACCCGTATGTAAATAGGCTGTTTAAATATTAACTGAGGACTTTAAATCTTTTTCAGCGGCTTCGCAAAGCTGTTTAGGATCCGCTGACGTGGCCACTCTGGGGAGTAAAATACATCACCAGAACCAGGAGTGGAGGAAGCTCTGCACAAATTAAACCTGAACCTGTTGAAAACCTGCTCCGATCGTACTTCGGTTCGTTGACGTTCAGGACTCGTCCGTCGGCGGTGACCAGCGTCCTCGCCGCCTTCGGCTTCTCCTCCGTCTCCCTGCAGAGAAACGGGACAGCGTGAGGCGAGTGCAAATGCTAATGTGTGCGAACGGATGACGGCGGTGGAGTTATGGGGTCCGCAGGGTGAAGGAGAAGCCACCGTCCCTCCAGGAGCATCGATAACGGCGGAGGCAGCAGGTGATGGAGGGAGTTGCTGTCGGACGAACCTTCAAACGTGTACATGCATTGAAAATATGAGCAGGAAATGAGGAAATAATACAAAATAAGAGGCTGCAGCGATTAGTTGCGTCAAGTTTTCCAATCGATGCACGTTTTTTTTAACTTCACAGGGTCATTGTTGAGTCGTTTCTAGCTGCATTCAGTTCGACTCGGTTGAATGTGAAAGTTTGCAAAGACCCAAAGCTTCAAAAGTCTGGGAGCTCTTCAAATGTTAGCGGTTAGCCGTTAGCTTCTCTCCTGCTCACTGTGCTCACTTGTACTGCATTTTAACACAGCTGGACTCACAATAAAGCCGCTCTCATTTACAGATTTTCATCTTTGTGTTGTCAGACAGCAGAATAAATATAAATAAAGACCTGAAAGCAGCACTACAAGGCTACGCCCTGGTTTTATCTCCACGTTTTTGACAAACAACGTACACCGAAGTTAAAGACGTCATAAAATTCAAAGGTACAACCAAGAACAATCAAGTTGATTTAGCTGCTGCTTGTAAATACAGTCATGACCACGAGTTCCCAGTGACTCCTGTAACTCTGAATTTTCTACCACGGAATCACTGAAACACGAGTCGTTATATATTTTGGTTCTTTATAGATTTATTAAAGGTCTCCTGGAAATATATCAAAATCTACTGGATCAAAAACAAACATACAGAAACTTGAATCATCAGTTTTGGTGATGTAGAAAGTTAATCAAATTTTCTTAGTGTCACGGCGTCTTAACTTCTCATGAGTGATTACAGTCGACTACAGCTGCTGACTCCTCTGAGCCAGTTTAAATGGGACCCATTTGACCCACTCATCAGACTTTTCTCACTTGAGACTTCTTTGCACTGCCGACTAAAGTAATTATACCTCTTTTATATTTATTTCTATCAGGTTCCAACTTTCAGGCTGCGGTTTCACATTTTAATACGTAAACATTTGTCACTGTAAAATGAACCTGAATGAATCCTCCATTTTGTTAAAGTCATTCAGACATAAGTCACTTTCCCATTATTGTTCCTTAGGGCTTGATTTAAACATGCAGTATGCACATGAGATTAAACAACACACTAAGTAGCGTGTAATAAATAATAATGCAAAAACAAACTGAAGTTAAGTCTGTAGGGTTGGTCCGAACAGCAGTTTCTGTGCTCCGGATATTCGGGTCCAATTAATGACGAATATTCGGTTCATGCGGCAGCGGGGGTGGGTGTTAATGTCTTAGAATAAAATGATCTGTTTCTTTATTTATTAGCACAGTAAGTGACTGAGATATACCGATGCTTCATGACAGTAGAGTGGAGCCGCGGCGATTATTCGGATCTCAAAATCATTATCCGGATGCCACCACAACGACCGAATATTCGGATATTCGAATGTTCGGGTCCAGCCCTATAAATCTAAACTAATAAATCTAACAGCAGCTTAGTAAACTGTCCAACATCTGACGCTTGATGGGAAGTCTACGACAGATGATTGACAGCTGCTCCTTAACGGGAATCAACACAAGCTCCGCCCCCCTCAGACGGCTGCATCTGATTGGACGATGCTTCACTCGGAGGCGACCCACTTCCTGGATTTCAAACCGGACCAACATGGCAGCAGGAAAACGTTCAGCAAAATGTAAAAGAAAAAGTTTCTCGAGGCGTTTGATTACCTTCAACGAGACAAGACCTCAGCCTTCTGCAAAACGCAACGCTACCAGAATGCATTGCAGGACAGCTCACGTTGATAACGAATGGGAGGTTTTAGCCGCTCCACTCCGCCTACATCTCCCCACAGGTGGACTCAGATGTAGTCTTTCATCAGTTTTCTAACCTCCACCTCTGAGTCAAAGGGTTTCCTGGTCTCTCATTACCACCTGCTGCCTCTCCATTAGCGGCCGAAGCAGGGAAACACTTCACATCAGGTGGGCGTTCAGCGTCGCGACCTCTGCGGCCGCACATCAGCGACGAAGACGAGGAGGAACAGCCTTCAATCTGCTGAACTCCAGGACGTTTTCATCAGAGCCGCAGAGCCGAGACGAGTCAGAGTGGAGCTAATAGTTCATGTTAGAGTCATACCGGCAGGCAGAGACGGCGACTTCCACTGCAGCTATTATCCAAGACAGAGGTGCAACGGCTTTGAAGTAGCTGCTTTTATCTATTTCTAACGAAGCACAAATACAGAACACATCATCTTTGGTGTGAAGGACGACTATTACAGTAAAACCTAAGCCTTATTTAAATGTTCAGGATATTTTCAGGACATACAAATAAATAAGTTGTTCACACTAGTATTTCCACGTTATCTAAAAGGACTCTTTAACTGTTATGTGTCTAACTACCCTAATTATTAATAAGATTTTAAGTTTGTACATTCAAAATAATTAAGTTGTTTCTATGACTTAAAAATCCTGACCTGAAGCCGATTTTATTAAGTTACGTCATCTTGAATTTAGTTTCAAATCAACTCACTCAGAAATCTGACTTCAATTTCCAAATAATATTAAGTTGATGCAACAGTACTATGAAAACCCAACTCATCAAAAATACACTTTACAACTTAAAAGGTTAAATAAATCAGCAGGTTTACATTTTTATCTAATTACAGTAATTATGAACACAAGTTTTTAAGCTGCTCCTAGTAGCATTACCACGTTATTGGAAAGAAAGACATTTTTAAGTGTTATGTACTTAATTGTCATAATTATGAACTAGTTTTATGTTGGCAAATTCAGAAAAATTAAGTTGCTCTAATGTTAAATAGGTAGAAGACTTGAAATCCTGACCTCAAAGTGAAGAAAAGCTCAGTTATCAGGCCAATTTTATTGAGTTACCTCAACTTGAATTTAGTTTTGAATCAACTAACGAAGAAGTTTGAGTCCAAATTACACATTACAACCTTTATAAATTAAGATATGAAGCTGATGCAGCGTTATTTCGTCAAACCAACCCATAAAAATAATGTTTGCAACTTAAAGTTTTCTCTAACTCAGTAAATCTCATTTTTTATCTATATATCATAACTATAAACACACAAGTTTTTAAGTTAGTCATAAAAATGAGGTTGTTCCAAGTGCTGTTTTCGAGTTATTTAAAAGGAATTTTAAACCGTTATGTATCTAATTGTCATAATTATGAAGGTTTTTATGTTGGTAGATAATAAAGAAATCAAGTGGCTTCTATGTAAAGTAGGAAGACCTCAAACCCTGACCGTAAGGTGAGGAAAATCATAATTATCAACCCCATTTAATTAAGTTACCTCAACTTGAATTTAGTTTTGAATCAAGTCTGTGAAGGTTCTCAGTCGTCCAGGTCATGGTTACCCTCGTAGTTCCAACTCGAAGGAACTCAACCAAGTCCAGAAGCTACGATTGAAACTGCGAGGACCTGAACATGATGTCTTCATGTCTGTAAAGGTTGCACTGGCGATCTTATGGGGCTGGACCTTTCTGCATTTTTTGTGTCACTTTTAATGTGGTAAAACTCAGCGGACAGACATTTGGGGAAGACGTTAGTGACACGAAAAATGTAGAAAGGTCCAGCCCATTAAGATCGCCAACGCAGCTTTTACAGACATGAAGACAACATGTCAAGGGTTTCAATCGTAGCTTCTGGACTTGGTTGAGCTTCTTCAAAGACGTTTCGTACGAAACACCTTCAAGTTTTGAATCAACTAACTCAGAAATTTAAGTTTCAATTGGAAATATTAAGTTGATGCAACATTATTTTGCCAACCAAAACTATTAAAAATAACATCTGCAACTTAAAAAGGTAAATAAATCAGTAAGTTTACATTTTTAAAAAATCCAATTACGATAAACATGAACACAAGTTTTTTAATTGATTATTACCTCTGCCAAGGAGCTTATGTGACGGCCGGTGTTGGTTTGTTTCTTTGTGTGCAAAATAACTTGAAAACTCATCGACGGATTTGGATGAAATTTTCAGAATATGTGTGAAATGGGGCAAGGAAGCAATGTTGAAGTTTTGGGACTGATCCGGATCACCGTCTGGATCCAGGAATTTTTAAATATAAGTGTAACCGGGTGGACAATTAAATGCGGTTTACTCTAATTGCCACCAGAGGCCACTCTTGTTTTTGGGGTAACCCCCTCTGACCACATGACATTTTGGGTCTCCACGCGACAGACAGCGACAATGACGGAGTTCTCTTTCCTTCCTGAGCGACATACGCACGGTTGGGCCGGCATTCTTATCTCCGGTTGTCTAAGAAGCTGGGAGGCTGTTAGGAGCTGCCGCGCTAGAGGCCGCGCCTGTTCATTAGGTCGGATGGGGTGAAGGCCGCATTGTTGGTAGGACATTTGAACTGTCTGTAATTACATTTGTATCTGTAACGTTCCATAGAAAATATGTGAACTGGGAGATTGTGTTGGGGTGGACTGAAGCTCTCTGAGGGCTTTTCTAGTTCATAAAGAAGTTAAGTCATTCCAACTTGTATTTCCAAGTATTTTAAAAGGAATTTCCAACTGTCATGTACTTTATTACCATGAATACAAACACAGATTGGACATTTTCAAAAACAACAAAAATAAGTTGCTCCAATGTGAAGCAGGAAGAAGACTTTGAATCCTGACCTCAGGCCAGTTTCATCAGGTTACCTCGACTTGAATTTAGTTTTCAGAGAACAGCTTTAATTAAATCACACATTATTAAGTTAATGCAACATTATGTTGTCAAACCAACTCATCAGAACTAATGTTCACAGCTTAAAACGTTTATCTAAATCTGAATTTTTCATCTTGCAACCGTGCATTTAGTTGACTGGTGGAAAAAGGTTCTTTGACTTATTCTTTAGACTGTACAGGAGACGAAGTCATACGTAGCTGAGGCTGTTTTGAAGGCTGTTAGAAACAACACCATCATAACACACTTCATGATGGGTTTTCCTTTAGCAGCAGTTTGGGTTTAATGGAGCAGAACTCTAAACGGCGAACGCAGAGTCCAAAATTACAACCATTCAGCTGATAATTTGATGTGGTTTGAGTCGAGGCGAGGCGGAGGACGAGCATCAACAGGGTGAGCGTCTTCATCAGTCTGCCTCCCGACAGCAGCTCCCCCCTCGGTCTCACGCCGTCGGCTTGTCAAGGTCGCGGCGAGGCGGTAAAATTCTGCTCTACAACCTATTTTTCTTTTGAGCGGCGTCCGTCAAACGGCTGAGTCATGGAGACATCGGAGCTGACAGCTGCACTGCTGGTCCGAGCGGATCCGCGGATGAGGACGATGTGTTCAGACAGCGTTCGTTTAGTCTGCGCCGGATTTATCTGCAGCCAGTGTACAGAGGAACACTGCAGCTTTACAGCCCGTCTGGTGCGTTACGGCATCATAAAGCACAAGTTTTAGATGGTTTGTGAGCTTTGGGGACTTTTCATCAACTTAAAAACACAACACGAGAAGTGTAATTTCATCTATCAATAATTATTATAGATAAACACGGAAACAAATAGGTGATTAGTCATTATGTGAATATTTTAAATGCTGTTTCCTGGTTGCAGCTTCTACATTTTGAGTGTGAACTGAATATCTTTGAGGTTGGGGCTTCAGGTTTGAAGCAAACAGGTATTTTAACATAACGTTGGGCAGTTCATGTTGGTGTAGCTATAGCAACGGGCACCATGACAAAGGCTTCTGCGACGCTTAATGACCTCCAGCCAGTGCAAATGTGCCGATAATCAAACCATTACCAGCTCGGACGGAGCTACTACACTGGAAAAAATGCCCCTTCCGAAACAAGAAAAAAAAACTGCTTTCAAGGTACTTTTATCTCGAAATAAGTGAAAAAATCTGCCAATAGAACAAGTGAAAATTTGTCTTAAAACACGCCCCTCCATCTTGCTGAAATGTTACTTTTAAAGTGAATTTATCTTAAATCAAGTGGGTTGAGACATTTTGACTAAAAATAAGACGAATAAACTTGGTAAGATGTGGAGTTTTTGCAGTGTATATCATAGTCAGAGCCGGCTCGACCATTAGGCAATATATGCAAACACTAAGGGCGCTGTGGCCTCCAGGGGGCGCCACAAAATCTGGAAAAATTCACCTTCAATACAATTATATTAAAACTAGTTACTACAGTTAACTCTTAAAAAGGAAACGCTCTCATTGATGTAAATGTAAAGCAACGTCCAGTTAATGTTACTACAAAACAGCGCTATTGGATTTCTTTTGTAAGCGAATGTAAATCGCCGACAGAGGAGGGCGCCACATTGGGTTGGGTCGGCTCTGACCATAGTGACTTCTGTGGCCTTGCTTAATTACATCGTGCTTAATTAGCAATTTTATATCAGCTGGATGCTAATAACGCCGCATTTAGTAGGAAAAACAAACAACAACGCCTGGCTTATCTATGAAGGAACAGGTAACGACAAACTCTTCTAACGACGGCTTGAGAATCGTTGCTTAAGGTTCTATTTCAATACTATGTAAGAAACACTGAGTCCTTTTAGGTACTTTTACTATCAAACAGCAACAAGGACAAGTTGTATTGTGGATATTGAAACTATACAACCATCATTTGGTTAATGTTATTTTTCTATCTGTTAATTAGAAGCATTTTTCTCTTCCTTTTTCTCATTTTAGTTGTATTTTTATTTACCTGAATGGTCCCTTTATGCTTCTGGGCTTATTTAAAGTTTATATAATCATTTTTTGTTAAAATCGGATTTTGCAAACTTCAGTTTTTGCCTTAAAAATAAAAACTAAATACTTAAAAAAAAAAATAATACAGCATCTTCAGACTCAGATGTGGCTCCAGTTTGAGTAAAACGTCTAAATAAGAGCTTAGAATTAATTTTACGGTCACACCACCCAATCAAAGCAGGCGGTAGACGAAGCAAACTGTTGAGGATTGTGCAGCTGAGTTATTCATGACCACAAACAGCCCCAACCTACTGAATAAAAGCTCAGAATAATAATTAACTCAAAGTGATCAATCATGTCTTCAAAGCCTCATATCAGAACTCTTTATGCAGATCTGCTCCGTCCCTCTCGTCTTCACGTCCATTAATCAGGCTGTCAGTCTTCCTGTTTTTTCGGGGTTTTGTCTGCTGCTCGTCCGGCGTTTTCCTTCCTCCTCTCCGGCTATTAAACACTGAAGCGCCTCCCGGCCGACCTTATCGCTGAATCCACCTCGGGAGCAGGAAATTCATCTTTCCTGACAATCCGGTGACGGAACGACTGCATGCATCAAGTCAGCCGCTCTGACAGGGAGGCGATAAAAACGGCAACACCGCCGTCGTATCGCCCTGATTTTATGCTTGGACAGCATGCAGGCCCGGGACGCTTTGGTAATGTGGATAAGGACTGTCAGCGCAGGGTGTAGCCTCACCTCTTATCAGGGGAAAGAGGCTCTGTTTTGCCCTTTAATTTATATTTTCTGGATGCATTTAGACGCGTGGCAAAACTGCAGGTTCGAAAACAGACGTGCCAGGTGACGAACTCCCCTGCAGAAGGCAAGAGTGATATTCAGCAGCAGAGGACGGGTAAAGCAATCTGACAGAAACACCTCCGAGCCACTGCGAGGAGTCTGACGAATGCATCAACGCAGCAGAATACCTCCGTCGTGTTCGTGGCTCCGCAGCTCGAGGCGTTTTTAGAGCTAAACGTCAGGTCAGCAGGTCGAGCAGATTCGCAGTTCTGGAGGAGCAGCGGCCGTAAAAAAACCCCGAATCTAAGTTCATTAAGATGCTTTATTAGGCTTCTACATGATCCTCTGTGGCTTCATGTGTGTTTCCACAGTATGTAACACCGTCCATCGGTTCTTTGCAAATTTGTCCTCAGAAATCCAACAGGAGTGGCCTGAACCATTTCTCACGCTGGTAGAACAAAGTCAATAATGACAATAACAGTACAATGTCCAAAAAAAATGAAATTCTGTGGGAGTGGTTTGGAAAAAGACCCACATAGATGGACTCAGAATGTGTGAAATGGGACAAGGAACAAATGATGACATTTTGGTACTGATCTGGATCCAGGATTTTTTTTAATCTAAGTGTAACCAGGTGGACAATTAAATGTGGTTTACTCTAAAAGCCACCAGAGGTCACTCTTGTTTTTGGGGTAACCCCCTCTGACCACATGACAGACAGCGACAGTGACGGAGTTCTCTTTCCTTCCTGAGCGACATACGCACGGTTGGGCCGGCATTCTGATCTCCGGTTGTCTAAGAAGCTGGGAGGCTGTTAGGAGCTTCTGTTTTTGGGGTAACCTCCTCTGACCACATCACATTTTGTTGATTTAATTAGATGTGTTTGTAAATGGAAATTAAAATTAAAATCCACCCGTGGAAAACTTATTTCTCTACTTCCTGTTGGTTTTGGCTCCGTGACCCGTCTGACTTGTGATGAGG
The DNA here is from genome assembly GCA_024666655.1 of Dascyllus trimaculatus. Taxonomy (NCBI): domain Eukaryota; kingdom Metazoa; phylum Chordata; class Actinopteri; family Pomacentridae; genus Dascyllus; species Dascyllus trimaculatus. The sequence goes on from CM045454.1 coordinate 2,051,345, forward strand.
AAGGATCTGGTATCTAAAGCTCCAGTGTTAGCTCACTGTTAGCAGACCTTGCTGTGTGCCGTTGCCTGATGAAGACCCACTGTGGGGTCCAAACGTTGCTTGGCTCACATTGTTCACTATTTCACAGTGGACTTTTCACCAGCGTGGGGTTTATTTGTCCCTTTGGAGGGACCTTGTGGTGCCGCTAGCTCTGCCGCTAGCGCTAAATCGTAGCGTTCGGCTGCTTTTCGGGACGTTTTTGGGGAGGTTTGGAGGTTTTCTGTTACTTTAGCTTTGCTTTTTGGTTTCCTTACATTTTCTTTGAATGGGGGGCTTCTGCCCTGAGTTGTCGTTTTATCTGCGGGGTGTTTTTGGGGTTTTGTTGGTGTTTTCTGCCGTACATTAGTGTAGCGGAGCATTCATTTTTTGAGGGATTTTTATTTCATTACCAGGGTTAAAAATCATTTAGTTAGCATAGGCTGGGCTTAAAAATGGAGGGGATTTGATTTCTGGAGTTAAACTTAATGTTAAGGTGTTTAAAATAAGGTTTAAAGGGCTTTAATTCATATAAGGGACTGTATTGGGGACTGTAAAGTGGGGGACCGGGGTTCAATAAAACGTAGAATATTTTCATATCATTGGGGTTAAAAATTCATTGGGTGGGTTTAATAATTTAAAATACTTCCACAGGGATTTCATATAATTTTGAATAAGTTAAAGGTTTTTTTTAAAGTGGAGACAGCACTGTGGGGATTGTATTTCATTAAGGGGTTTGTTTGGACGTTTTTTGGTTTCATTCACCATTTTTCTGTTCATTCTTCATCATCATTTGCAATCCATATCCTCATATTGAATAATACGCACCACTGCTTATTGTTTATGCATACAAAGCTCACAGTATAACAGACACAGGACAAGAGACACGCCGCATTTGAACTGTCTGGAATTACATTAGTATCTGTAACGTTCCACACAAAACATGTGAATTGGGAGATTGTGTTGGGGGTGGACTGAAGCTCCTTGGAGGAGGTTTGAGCTCTCTGAGGGCTTTTCTAGTTTTTCACTGCCACAGCTTGCTGGTCATCTCTTCTTCATCTGGACGCCTTGTTTTCACCGTCTGAATTGAAGCCGTGGATCATATGGAGCTCGAGGACATCCGTGGACATGAGGGGCTCGCAGACCGTGACGCTGTAATATAGCCCAGTTTCTTTTCCTGTCTTACACGGAGTGAAGCCATTTGCTTTATCTGCAGCCCTGGATGACGCTTCCATATCAGTCTGTTAACATTCAGACAAACCCACAGCGGATAATATTAACAAAACCTTACAGTCTAGTTAGGGTTTGGGTTCCTAAACAGTGAAAATTAAGTCCATGTGTGATGATAATCCGACTACAACCTGCTCAACAGTAAATTAAAAATATCCCCACAGCCATGAAAGAGCTCAGGACTCAACCATGATCTGACTGTTGAGGATAATCTATAATTGTGAGTCCACTCATAATGATACGTTCAATAAACTCAGAGGAAACAATCCTAAACAACTGGAAGCAACAGAGTTAACACTTCATTAAAACCCGGATTACATTGATTATTGGTGAGTTTCGTTGATCTGACCTGCTACAGACTCATTTTGTCTTCATTTTGTCCATTTTTATGTATATTTTGGTTAGTAATAGATGGGAAACTGTCAAGAAAAGTGGATTAAAAAGGCATTTTGTGATTTACAAACTAAGTCTTTTGACCTCTGATGTTTTTGGACCAATGTTGGTGCTGAAATATGGAAAAATTCAAAATATGCGCATGACTTGTTGCCCAGTTCAAGCTTGGTCTTTGAAATACTACAAGGTCCAACACAGGCATGTTTCAATCTCCTTCCCACTAATGTGATGACGTCTATACATGTTGTCTGTGAAGATTCTCAGTCGTCTAGGTCGTGGTTATCCTCGTAGTTTCAAGACATTCGGACTTTTCCCACATTTTAGCACCAACACTGGTCCAAAAGCACCGCAGAGATTGAAAGACGCACTGCAGACATCACAAAAACGCTCTTCTCGTCCACTTTCCTCTACAATTTCGCATCTATTACAAACTGAAAAGTCCATAAAATAAAACTTTACTGCTGCGAAGACACAATGGGTCAGTAACGGGTCAGATTAATGAGACACCAAAACGTTATCAGAAGCTGAAGTTTAGTTTGTCGTTTCCGGCTGTTTAGGACTATTTCCTCTGAGTTTATTAAATATCTGCAGCGTCAGACAGCAGCAGGATCCATGTGAGTATCTCCACTAGGATATGGATACAGCGATGTATCGTCGTCCCTCCTCGTAAGATATGAGTATCAATACGCTGGCTCCAAACAGCCATACTTTAATTAAGATAATAACCCTCCACATTCCCCTGCCAGCTGCCATTTCCCCAGCGTCACTACTTAATGTCTCCACACGGTGGCGTTTATCACATGAATGAGGGAGACTGGAGCGGAAATGAATCGACCCAACAACAGTTAGTACAGGTATAATGGAGGACAGCAACGCTACCGTAAGAGACGCCCCATCCACGTTTAAGTCCAAAGTGTGGACCCATTTGGGCTTTGAGGGAACAACAAGCTGGACAAAGACTATGACATATGCAAGAACCGCCTTGCCAAAGTAAAGCACACAGGAAACACAACCAACATGCAAACCCACCTGCAACGCCTCCATCCTGAACTCCTGGCCTAGAAAGCGGCTGATGCAGCAACGTTTCAAGTCAGCCTGCAGCCGTTAGCACGACGTTTAAAGCAAAGATGGCCGCCAGCATTAAAACGTCCATCACTGGGTTCATCTGAAGGACCTCCACCGTACAGTGTGGTGGAAAATGAAGGGTTAGAAAAATGCTACACCCTGGAACCAAGGTATGAATATATCCAGGTTATAGATATGGTGATGTATCGTTATGGGATTGTCTGGCAATATATCGATTATCGCTGTATCATGATAGTATCGGGAGTCATGTATCATATCGTACTGTATCGTACCGTAACGTATCCTAATGCATCGTATCGTATCATACTGTATCGTATCGTATCGTAACGTATCGTACCGTATCGTATTGTATCGTATCGTACCGTAACATATCGTACTGTATCGTATCGCATCGTAACGTATCGTACCGTATTGTATCGTATCGTATCGTATCGTATCGTAACGTATCGTACCGTAACATATCATACTGTATCGTATCGTATCGTATTGTATCGTATCGTATCGTACCGTAAAATATCATACTGTATCGTATCGTATCGTAACGTATCGTACCGTATTGTATCGTATCGTATCGTATCGTACCGTAACATATCGTTCTGTATCGTATCGTATCGTACCGTAACATATCGTACTGTATCGTATCGTATCGTACCGTAACATATCGTACTGTATCGTACCGTAACATATCGTATCGTAACATACCGTATCGTAACGTATCGTACTGTATCGTAACGTATCGTAACGTAACATATCATACTGTATCGTATCGTATCGTACCGTAACATATCGTACTGTAACGTATCGTACCGTATTGTATCGTATCGTATCGTATCGTACCGTAACATATCGTTCTGTATCGTATCGTATCGTACCGTAACATATCGTACTGTATCGTATCGTATCGTACCGTAACATATCGTACTGTATCGTACCGTAACATATCGTACTGTAACGTATCGTACCGTAACATATCGTACTGTATCGTAACGTATCGTAACGTAACATATCATACTGTATCGTATCGTATCGTACCGTAACATATCGTACTGTATCGTATCGTATCGTACCGTAACATATCGTACTGTATCGTATCGTAACATACCGTATCGTAACGTATCGTACCGTAACGTATTGTACCGTAACATATCGTACTGTATCGTATCGTACTGTAACATATCGTACTGTAGCGTATCGTATCGTAACGTACCGTATCGTAACGTATCGTACCGGAACGTATCGTACCGTAACATATCGTACTGTATCGTATCGTACCGTAACATATCGTACTGTATCGTAACGTATCGTACCGTAACGTAACGTAACGTATCGTATCGTATCGTACCGTAACGTATCGTATCGTATCGTACTGTATCGTATCGTACCGTAACGTATCGTAATGTATCGTAAAGTATCGTAATGTATCTTATCGTACTGCATCATATCGTATTGTAGTGTATCGTATCGTAACATATCGTAGTGTATCGCAGTATATCAATTATCACTCTATCGTGACAGTATTGGTATCGTGAGCCATGTATCGCGTATCGTATTGTATCGTATCGTAACGTATCGTATCACATCGTATCGTATCGTATCGTATCGTATCGTACCGTGAGGTCCCCTGTGATTCCCACCCCTACTCTCCAAAGACAGGCTGGATCAGGATCCAACATTAAACCACACTGAACCTTTCCTCACCTCAGACAGGTGAGACGCCACACACAGTCACAGTTCATCAGCTGCAGGTAAATCAGCAGCTCCACAGCAGATCGAGCTTTTTGTTTATTAGTGCATTATTTATCACTTGGTGTGCCGTTCAATCTTGCATGCATGACAGATGTGCTGCTGCGGTTCTCTCCATCACTGTCTGAACGAAGCCGTGTGGAACATTAACGTTAAAGTGACCCACGTCTGAGTGGCAGACCGCCGTCACTTCAGGAGATTAATGAAGTCAGTGATGTTGAATATCTCATACATCCTGTGAAGAAACTACAATAACCTCTGTTTATGCAGAGTTTCTCCCCTCCGTCCTCCAGCAGGCTGACCTACGGTGGAAGTGGGCAGTTTGTCCAGTAACCAGAGTGCTGATGGTTTAATATCAGGACCCTGCGGCAGAGTTCAGTCCCCAGTGAACAGGCTGGTCGGTGGTATCTGAGCCCACCCTCCACCGTCACAGTGCCCTTGGACAAAGATGAACCTCGGTGCTGACCCTGAGGCCTCAGAGGAGCTGGATGAGTGTGGGAGTATTTATTATTCCGTAGATCTATTACACGTCAGCGATGTTTGCGCCGTCTTTAATCACGGTTACAGTCTCGGCTTCGTGACACCCGAATCATGGAACAAAAGAGAGAATAAAAAATGACGCTCCTCAACCACGATGACAAGTCGCTTCGCTGACAAAAAAACAGAAAACAGCTAAAAAAAAAAAACCTTCGTCAAAGAGGGATCCAACCTTCGGCCAAGGACGCTGCAGAGATAAAAACCTGTTCATCAACGTGAACGAGGAAAAAGCTCCACAAAGACACACAATCCAAACCGCTGACATCCACCAGCAGCTTGTTTCTGTTGGGTTTGTTCCACCTCAAAGCATCTCTGATCAGCTTGAAACTTGAAACTGGACATTTAAAAAGGCATCTGTGGGATTTTAGCTGTATATGTCTCTGAGCCCTTCAACCCACTTTCAGCATGTTTCAGTACGTTGAGGCCGTTTGAACAACAACATCTCAGGAAGTATTAAAGATAAAAACCTGAAATATCCGCTGTTATTTCTCATCATGTCATCGATTCAGGATCTATAATATCAGACAAGTGGATCAAACAATCTCTGATTATTGGTGAGTTGAAATATGACAAAAAAAAACCATTTAAGCCGCCATTAAAACACGTTAACCAAAAAAACTGATAACGCAGAAGTCAGCTAGTCATAATTTCTGACAATTACACACAACTAAACATATAGAATACTTTTATTATGAAATACTTGATGACCAAAAAGAAGGAAAAGTTATTTTGGTTGAAATTTCGTAACTGATTGAGCAGATTTGACAAGTTGTACAACAAAAGCATTGATCGATAGTAGAGGTGTAACAATACATTGAACCGAACCGTTTGGTACAGAGGTGAACCGCCGTACGAACATTTTAAAACTACTAAGAATGGCCGATGCACAGAGTTGTTTTAATTGTGAACCTCGTAGTGCCCACAGCCGTGTTGGACCTTCTTCGTCTCACAGTTTCCTAGTATTACGGAACTAAAAGCAAGTAGGAGTTTCCAGTGGAACACAGGATGTGACGGACCATTTATTCTCCTTCCTTCTGTGATGTAAGGCTAGCTAATGGGATGGCTAATGCTAACAGCTGGAAGACGCTCCGCCGTGGTTAAAACCACCCGTCTGGGATCACTTGGGTTTCCTGGTAAAGTATGAAAAAGGCGTAAAACAAGTGGACCAGACCAAAGCTGCAAGGAGCTCCAAACAAGGAGGAAGTATGGTGTTTATTATCTGTCATAACTCTGGATTTACTTGGTCGATCAACACGATTCAAAGACTGGTGGATAGTTAGAAATCCACACTTTGGACACAAGTTGGAACGGAGACTCAGAGAGGCGTCTTGATGCTACATCATCTTAAATCAGTCAGGTCATTTTGATGTGACAGTGCGTCCGTCGACTCCAGAGGGTTCCGAACCGAACCACGACTTCCGTACCAAAAGGTGATTTTTGTGCACCGTTACACCCCTACCCGACGGTCTGATCCAAGTTGGTGAAGTTTCAAAACGATTCTTCAAATACGACTAAGAAAACCTATTTTGTAACACGGGCACATTCTTAATTCTTTAAATCTTGGTTTGGGGGAGACTTGTCATGTCGTTGATGGTTATCGCTGCATTGGGTCACACAAGTAGAAAAGAGTCTTCGGATTCAGGCCGACTGGAGCACCTTTAGGCTAGTTACACAGCACTTCCTGTTTCTTTCATGGCAAAACACCGCGGACCGCCACGGCCACGCCCTCATACTTTTGTGGAACATTTTTACAGCTTTTGCTCACCAATGCCTGCAGTATACGCTGGGCAAATTTGAGATCTCTTGGAGTTATCCCCTGGGACGAGTTCGCTTGAGAAAATCTGAAAATTTTCACCAAAATCGCTAAAAATCGGATGGTAAATTAAAAATGGCGGACTTCCTGTTGCATTGTGGGTATGGGTTCTTGAGGCTTTTTTGTGCGTCTTGTCGTGACACATATGTGTACCGAATTTCATAACTCGAGGTGAAACTAACTGAATATAAACCCTTTTTTAAAAAAAATCTAGGGGGGCGCTGTTGATTCATTTTGGCGTTCACATATGTAATTCTCCTAAAATATGACATTTTCAACCGGTTCTGATGTTTGTGGCAAGTTATACGCGTTCTCCACTAGTTTTAGGGCCTCAAAATTGCCATCAAACCGGCGGCAAAATCATCTTTCGAATAACAATAGGGTTCTACACACTGTTGTTGACCTTAATTCCAGGTAAAGAGTCCTTTTAAAACCCCATTTAAAACATTTTAGCCAACTTACGTGGGTTTCCTATCTGATTTTCCTTCAAGCATATCAGCTTTTTCTTCCTCTAAACCTTAAAAATGATGGAGATAACTGGTAAAGACCAAACAGGGACACTCTAAACCTGGCTTCTAACCTCTAACGTGCAGCATAAAGAGCGTTTTGTGTCTGACTGCTGACGTGTCGGAGTTTCCTTGTTGGCTGCTGAAGCCTCACAGCTGATATCACACAGAAAGCGTGTTGGACGGAGGACACGCTATGAGCAGTGGAAGTGCAACACACACACCTAATTAACGCCTCGGCGGGAGGCAGCAACATGCTACGGTTTCATTAGCGCATCACACCTGACTCAGATGCGATCGGCTCGGGAGGCTACGGTGGCCCGGTAGGACAAAACACGAGGCTCCAAATGCACAAGTGCAACAAACACACCAGTCTCCAGGTGTTTGCACTTTTATTCTATCCAGTTGTTGTTGTTTCCTCCTCGTCCTGCTCATTGAACTCATATTTATGAGCTGCTCATGATTCAAACTGAGAACGAATCAGAGCGACGTCAGCCGTGCGCTCGTTAAAGTGATCGATTGACTGATTGATCTGTTCTGCTGGTGATTGGTTGGCAGGGCGTCTCACCAGATAACCTGTAGCATCGACACGATTCAGGCTCCCAGAAAACTCTCCAGCAGCGTGTGGACAATATTCAGTTCTGTCATTTTCTACAACTGTGCTGCTCCAACGTCTCAGATTTGGTTCAGAGTTTCATTATTTGTTGTTTGGGACATAAAAAACTGAGTTCTGCAGCCTTAATCTGATGATTTCTGTTGGTGTAACGATGAGTTTTTTACTTTTTTGATTTCCTTTAGTTCCTTTTAGTGCAAAATCAGCCTCATGTGTTGTTAAATTCCAACATGGAAGCAGCTTGTAGCTCTGCTCATATAACACCAACATCTAGACCCTATGAACACCAACATCTAGACCCTAAGAACACCAACATCTAGACCCTAAGAACACCAACATCTAGACCCTAAGAACACCAACATCTAGACCCTAAGAACACCAACATCTAGACCCCTATAAACACCAACATCTACACCCTAAGAACACCAACATCTAGACCCCTATGAACACCAACATCTAGACCCTATGAACACCAACATCTAGACCCCTATGAACACCAACATCTAGACCCTATGAACACCAACATCTACACCCTAAGAACACCAACATCTAGACCCTAAGAACACCAACATCTAGACCCTAAGAACACCAACATCTAGACCCTAAGAACACCAACATCTAGACCCCTATGAACACCAACATCTAGACCCTAAGAACACCAACATCTAGACCCTAAGAACACCAACATCTAGACCCCTATGAACACCAACATCTAGACCCTATGAACACCAACATCTAGACCCCTATGAACACCAACATCTAGACCCCTATGAACACCAACATCTAGACCCCTATGAACACCAACATCTAGACCCCTAACACCAGCATCTATATGAACACCAACATCTAGACCCCTATGAACACCAACATCTAGACCCTATGAACACCAACATCTAGACCCCTATGAACACCAACATCTAGACCCCTATGAACACCAACATCTAGACCCCTATGAACACCAACATCTAGACCATATGAACACCAACATCTAGACCCTATGAACACCAACATCTAGACCCTATGAACACCAACATCTAGACCCCTATGAACACCAACATCTAGACCCCTATGAACACCAACATCTAGACCCCTATGAACACCAACATCTAGACCCTATGAACACCAACATCTAGACCCTATGAACACCAACATCTAGACCCCTATGAACACCAACATCTAGACCCCTATGACCACCAACATCTAGACCCCTATGACCACCAACATCTAGACCCTATGAACACCAACATCTAGACCCCTATGAACACCAACATCTAGACCCTATGAACACCAACATCTAGACCCCTATGAACACCAACATCTAGACCCCTATGAACACCAACATCTAGACCCTATGAACAGCAACATCTAGACCCCTATGAACACCAACATCTAGACCCTATGAACACCAACATCTAGATCCTTATGAACACCAACATCTAGACCCCTATGGACGCCAACATCTAGACCCCTATGAACACCAACATCTAGACCCTTATGAACACCAACATCTAGACCCCTATGAACACCAACATCTAGACCCCTATGAACACCAACATCTAGACCCCTATGAACACCAACATCTAGACCCCTATGAACACCAACATCTAGACCCCTATGAACACCAACATCTAGACCCCTATGAACACCAACATCTAGACCCTATGAACACCAACATCTAGACCCTATGAACACCAACATCTAGACCCTATGAACACCAACATCTAGACCCTTATGAACACCAACATCTAGACCCTTATGAACACCAACATCTAGACCCTTATGAACACCAACATCTAGACCCCTATGAACACCAACATCTAGACCCTATGAACACCAACATCTAGACCCCTATGAACACCAACATCTAGACCCTATGAACACCAACATCTAGACCCCTATGAACACCAACATCTAGACCCTATGAACACCAACATCTAGACCCTATGAACACCAACATCTAGATCCTTATGAACACCAACATCTAGACCCCTATGACCACCAACATCTAGACCCTAAGAACACCAACATCTAGACCCCTATGAACACCAACATCTAGACCCTATGAACACCAACATCTAGACCCCTATGAACACCAACATCTAGACCCCTATGAACACCAACATCTAGACCCTATGAACACCAACATCTAGACCCGTATGAACACCAACATCTAGACCCCTATGAACACCAACATCTAGACCCCTATGAACACCAACATCTAGACCCCTATGAACACCAACATCTAGACCCTATGAACACCAACATCTAGACCCTTATGAACACCAACATCTAGACCCTATGAACACCAACATCTAGACCCTATGAACACCAACATCTAGACCCTATGAACACCAACATCTAGACCCTTATGAACACCAACATCTAGACCCCTATGACCACCAACATCTAGACCCTATGGACACCAACATCTAGACCCCTATGAACACCAACATCTAGACCCTATGAACACCAACATCTAGACCCCTATGAACACCAACATTTAGACCCCTATGAACACCAACATTTAGACCCCTATGAACACCAACATCTAGACCCCTATCAACACCAACATCTAGACCCCTATGAACACCAACATCTAGACCCCTATGACCACCAACATCTAGACCCTATGGACACCAACATCTAGACCCCTATGAACACCAACATCTAGACCCTATGAACACCAACATCTAGACCCCTATGAACACCAACATCTAGACCCTTATGAACACCAACATCTAGACCCCTATGACCACCAACATCTAGACCCTATGGACACCAACATCTAGACCCCTATGAACACCAACATCTAGACCCTATGAACACCAACATCTAGACCCCTATGAACACCAACATTTAGACCCCTATGAACACCAACATTTAGACCCCTATGAACACCAACATCTAGACCCCTATCAACACCAACATCTAGACCCCTATCAACACCGACATCTAGACCACTATGGACACCAACATTTTTAACTGAGACGTGTAAAATACGGTGATTTTGGAGAAATATCTTGATTTTAATCTTACGTTTTTGTTATTTTTCTCGATGGAACCACACATCCCACGTGATGCATTCAAGGACGTCTAGAAAGTTGAACATCTGACAGTTTTTTTTGTTTTTACAGTTTCTACCTCTGATAAATGATGTTTTTTTTTAACGTTTTTTAAAATAAAACTTGCCTTTTAGACCCACCAGGGAGATCTGGGGTTTACAGTGGCCCTACTTTGGAATTTTCTGATGAATGAAGTCAAGTTTTTCCCGTCAGAAGCCAACCTGTACAGAACAGACTCCACATTATAGAAGACTCATCTCTTCACTGTCAGTTGCTAGTTTAGTAATTATGCTTTTAATAATATCAGACCAGCGATCGATCCCTCGTCCTCCTGCAAGGATCAATTATGAAATAAACCTCCAGGAGTCCACATACTTTTGGCTGTGAGCACATAGTGATCAGTTTGTATTGATCCTGAGGAGTTATCAATGATCTGTCTGCTCTCAGTGAGTCACTGTGGACGATGGTTGGTGTCACAGCGACACCCGGTGGCAGAATGACAAACTGCAGTCAAAGAGTTGTTATTTTTAATGCTAAGAAATGTCCTGTTTCTCTCCATGTGCAGCATTTTCTGCTTTTTTACATTTGTTATCACAGCTTATTGACTTGGTTAATTCCAAATTTTTGATAAATTAATACTTTCTTAACTCATTTTTAAACAGAAAATGCCCAAAATTATCTGGTGTCGACTTCTTAAATGTGAATATTTGGTATTTTTGGCAGTTTTATATGATAAGAAACAGCATATTTAGGTTTTTTAATGTTGGTCAGTCAAGGAAAATTACATTTTAACACATTAAAGTGCAATTTTTCCCCATTTTTCTTCTATTTTATTCACTAAATTCGTAGTTACTAAAGAAAATAATCACCAAAACAACCTGATAATATAAAATGAGTCAACAGATGAGTTCCTTTTAAAAATAAAATGGAAGACGGTTGATTTGGCGAATATTTCTGACACATTAGACACAAATAATATGAGCCACCTTCATGTGGAGCTTTAATGAGGTCCATAAGACTAAATCTAAACCCACAGTCCTCATGTTCGACGGGTAAAAGCCGACAGAACTTACTTCTCCTTCGCCTTCCTCTTCTGCTCCAGGTGTCGATGAGCCTCCAGACGAGACTCGGGGGTGAAGGAACACGGCGTCTCCCAGAACTCTCGCTCTTCCTCGTCCGAATCGATGTTCCTCAGGTCCTCCTCCAGATCCCGGTTCTGCTGGTTCGGACCTGGACTGCAGAGGAACATGAGGCCGTTTGATGACACCTCATCGGAGCTTAAAGATTTTTCCTGAGTCTGTCTGAACTCACGTTGTGTTGTTGATGTCGGTGTACCAGCGGCCGTCGAAGCCTGGGTTCTTCTCCCCGTTTGTCTTCTCGCCTCCTGCCTCCTTCCTCTTTGCCTCCTCTTTCTGCTCGGCTCTCCTCCTCAGATATTCCTCCTCCTGCTCGCCGACCCGAACCCTCACCTCCTCCAGACCCTGAGAGGCTCGGATCCTCTCCGACCGGCTGATCTCCGTCCCGTCCAGCCACTGAAGGACACAGGAGGGACTCAAATCTGAATCTGTTGCAGGATTTTAACACTGAGATCGACTGATAGTTGATTTAAACACCAGACACTTGTGCTCAAAAGATAGGAGATGCTCCAGGTAGTGACCAGTGCCGATGCCACCACTTAGCTAGCTGCTAAATGCTAATGCTAACTGCTAATTCAACCAGCACTGCCACGTTCAGCTGACCCAGGCCTGTTTAGGAGATGCTAACTAACTGAATGGTAGCAGTGCCCATGCTACCATTTAGTTAGCTGCTAAATGCTAATGCTAACTGTTAATTCAATGAGCACTGCCACGTTCAACTGACCCAGGCTCTTTTAGAAGATGCTCCAGGTAGTGACCAGTGCCGATGCCACCACTTAGCTGGCTGCTAAATGCTAATGCTAACTGCTAATTCCACCAGTACTGCCATGTTCAGCTGACCAAGGCCTGTTTAGGAGATGCTCCAGGTAGTGACCAGTGCCCATGCTACCGTTTAGTTAACTGCTAAATGCTAATGCTAACTGCTAATTCAACGAGCGCTGCCACATTCAACTTACCCAGGCCCGTATAGGAGATCCTCCAGGTAGTAATAATAATAATAAACTTGTTTGCTAGTGACTACTGCCCATGCTACCATTTAGCTAACTGCTAATTCAAACAGCACTGCCACATTCAGCTGACCCAGGCCCATTTATGAGATGTTCCAGGAAGTGACTAGTGTCGATGCTATCATTTAACTAGCTGCTAACTGCTAATGCTAACTGCTAATCCAACCAGCACTGCCACGTTCAACTGACCCAGGCCCGTTTAGGAGATGCTCCAGTTGGTGACCAGTGCCAGTGCTACCACTTAGCTACCTGCTAAATGCTAATGCTAACTGCTAATTCAACTAGCAAACAATTAAAATATATCACAACTGCAGTCTTATTTTGTGGTTTTGTTGTGTCTCAGCTTTACTACAGACAAACAACAGTCATAACTAACAGCAGAATTAGATGTTTCGCCCCCTACTGGTAAAAAAAAACAAGTAAAAGAATAAAGTGAATTTGTCCTTCGTTCCTGTCAACCATTGATCCGTTGTTAATTGATAAAGCTGTGGACTGTCGGTTGAAAACATCATTTAACATTTCCCTCTCTGGCGTGTGACCATTATGGCGCCACCTTCAGCTGAGGCAGAGCCGCCACCACGTACTGCCGGTAGCCCTGGAACTCGGTGCAGGGGTTCCCCACCAGGAACAGCTCCGTCAGGTGGACGTTGGGCTTCAGAGAGTCGACGCTGCTCAGACGGCCGACGAAGTTCACCGTCAGGTCCAGCTTCTGGAGGCTCTCGCAGCCTGAAGGCAGGAAGTAGACAACACGTTTTTACCTTAACGGGCAAAACTGTGGCAAAGTGAGGAGTGAAAATGAATGAAGGACAGTAGCAGCAGGAAGGAAAACAACCACTGGATGCAAACTAAGTCATAATTACTGCTGTTTTCTGTTGTTGACTGGTCCGTTGAGTGTTTTCTCAATTAACTGATTAATTGTTTGGTCAATAAAATGTCTTGTTTTGTTCACAACCCAAAGATTTTCAGTTTACTGTCATCGAGGAGGAAAGAAACCAGAACATATTCGGGAAGCTGCAATCAAAAATTAGACTTTTACTTCTTTAAAAAGCTGTTCAAACCGATCAAATAGCTGGAATTTAACTTAATTAATCGGTCAGTCGTTGCAGCTGCAGTCACAGTTATTACCGAAGCAATGAGTCAGTCAGAATATGAAGCTAATCTGGTAGCTGACCTGTCCTCTCCTGCATTTATAGATTTAAAAAAAGGTTCCATCTTCTCCAAACTGAGGCAGGTTTTGCATTTTATTTGTTTTTTTGAGACAGAAGTTATTTCTTCAGACTCTGGTAAACTGCAACTGGTGTTTTGTTGATGCTGCTAAATTATTAATCAGGAGAAATAAACAGATTTGTAAACTGCTGTCGTCACAGTTAGAGAGTTGTAAATAAATACAACTTCAGTGAGAGTCTTAAAACAGGTTTATGATGCTCATGATGGGCTGTTGAAGGTCGACTACAGACGACAGTAAAGCCAGAGATTCTGTTTTACCTTATTTGATAGAAATCTCTGTATTTTTCTGTTATTTCTGACCATTGAGAAACAAAAACTGTCAATCATGCTTCACTGAGTGAAACAAAAATCAATAAAACTGGTTAAAAAAGCATTTTACGTCACTGTCAGCTGCTAAAATCTGATCAGGATGCATCAAAGATTCACCTACGCAGGTTAAATCTGACCTAAAAGCCACTGAAGGGCTGCTGTTGAGGAACTGTAGTTTAGACTGTAGTAAAACCACATTTCTTCTGCAGATAGATTCAGTTTACCTCCTCCAGGAGCCACAAACTGTTCCACAAAGGTTTAAAACAAACAAATCAACCTAAAAGACTGTCTGTCTCCCTTTTAATCACCACTGATCAGCCTCAACTTTGTTCTTTTCAGGCTCTAAAACATCAAGGAGGCGCCACCTGGTGGTCGGAGGAGGAAGCAAAAACCACACGAATGCAGACAAACGACAGAAAGTGGCTCCTAAAGCGGCTTAAAATCAAAGCGCGGATCATTTTAATCATTAAAACTGATGATGCTCCCAGGCAGGGTTCATGCTGGTTCTGAATACTGACCTTCAAGGTTTTCAATGACTTCAATGTTGTTCAAGGCCAGATTCAGATACTCCAGTTTCTTCAAGCGGCCGAGGTTCTCTAAGTGGAGAAGTTCAAGACAAACACTGAGCGTTTCTAGTCGGAAGATGTTTAGATGAAGGTTGTAGGAAACACAAAGCTGCTATAAACTTCATTCAGTGGTGATTTTTCAACGTTTACTGTAAAAACAACCAAATTTAGTCCAGTTGTAGTCTTCCCATTAAGGCTTAGTAGATGTGAGAACCACCAGCCTGTGTTTCCTGGTTCGTGTCCGCGCTGAGCCTCACCTATCCTGGGGATGAGGTTGTTCTGCAGGTAGAGGATCTTCAGGTCTCTGCACCACCGGCCGATGTGTTCGATCCTCTCGATGTCCTGCTGGTGCAGAGAGACTTCCTCCAGGGAGAAGATCTCACAGTCGTTGTGCTCGGCGCGTCGGCGGATCAGATCCTCCGTGACTGAAACATGTGACGGGTTTGTGTTGATTAAACGAGACGTGTGGCTTGAAGAAAAAACACCCCGATGCAGGAAAAATAAGATGCAATGATGCTGCAGTTATTAATAAACTCAGACGAAATAATCCTAAACAGCCGGAAGCAACAAGCTAAACTTCAGCGTCTGTTAACATTTTGTCGGGGAAACAAACAGATGACATTAGTTTCCAGTGAGTCTCATTAATCTGGCCTGCTGAAGTTTGTCTTAACTGCAGCAAAGTTTGATTTTTATTAACATTTCAGTTTGTAACAGACTCGAAATCATAGATGGAAGGGAATGAAAGAGGTGTTCGGCGATTTTTGGCAAATAAATCAACAAGAAAACCCAGATTACGTTGATGAGTGGTGGATCTTAGTCATCTGAACTGTCGGATGACTCTTTCCTCTGTAACTTTAGTACTTAATGTGACTGGTAGCAAGTATTTTCATATTTAGTATTTTTATTTTTTAAGCTAGCTAGCTAACTAAAGTAAAGTCTATGGTAATGGCTAGCACATGTCTGTCAGTAACGTGTTATAAAAACTAACCTGTCTAATTATTTTATCAAGCATTAGCTCATGTGGCTAATGCTACCTGCTAGCCCAGTTTGAGCCTCCTAAGGATTAGCCTACTTCCGGGTCACGGAGCTAACAGCCGAGTTTACACCTGCCATGTTTGAAAAACCCAACAGGCCCTTTAAAAACATTCAATGATGTTCTAAAAATCTCTGCAGATTCCTTTAATACTGTTTTAAAGAAGAAGAAGTGGCTCTGCTGTATAATAAATAAAGATTTTGAGCTTTGTTCCCAAAATGCGCGTCTGTTTCCGGGCCAAAACAAAGATGGCGGCCCTCCGGTTGCCTCGATGAAAAACTGATTGAGAACCTTTAAATTAACTTTCAGTGAGCGGGTTTTCCCTCCATATGATCAGAGGAGGATTCTTTAAACCCGTTCAGAGTAACGGTGATTGTTTTAAGCGATATTCTGGGTTTTTCTAAGAAGAATCAACCGTTAGCTCGGTGGCCTCAGTGTCTGCTAACATCCCGGAACAAACTATTCGGCTTCTAACTTTTAAAAAAAACTTCTCCAACCGGCTTCATACGTAAAGACAGTCGATGAGACCTATGAATTTCACTAACAGCAGAAGTACAGAGGAAGGTTGTTTAGTTTTTAGTGGTATTTAATCGTGTTTTGGTTGCATTTTAAACTTACTGTGAACCATCGTCTCTGTTGTCGGCCGTTACTGTAGAAACCGAGCTGCTGCTGCGTTCAAGTGCTGTAGGAAATCCAGGAGTCTGTTTGTAGGAACTACAAATACTATTCAGTATTCAGAAGAAAACGTGAAACTTGTGGGAAGTACAAACAGAGTGTAACTGAAGCTGAAGAAACTCAGAGAGGAAAGTTCAGCAGGATCCAGTATTCTGTGTTTTACTATGAAATTATTCCCAGTAAATTAAATTAATTTAAAGCTGCTATGGTTGTGATGCAGTCCCACCAACAGCTCTATTTGTCTGTTTATATGTCACTTAAATTATGATTAAATATAAATAAGAATTAAGACTAGCACCAGAATTATCATTTTTACTGCATATGTAAAAATATTTATTGGTCTAATTGATTATGTAAAAGATTTTATCAATTAATTGATTAATCAAAACATTTAATTTTAATCTTTAACTGTCTGAGCATTTACATTTTTTAAAATACAGCTAAAAGTGTCATTTTATGGTCAAAAATAATTATTATTTGTGAAACTACAGGTTTTTCAGTACGTTTTTTACAGTATCTGGCCTGTTTTGTTTTTTGTTTGTTTGTTTTTTCAGTCAACACAGTGAATATTTTAAAAAATACAGTTAAAAATGTTTAAAATGCTAACGTTTTTACAGTGTACGTCCTAAAAGTTAAAGTTAAAGAAGAAGTATGTAAACTAGAAGCATCCTCCTTTCATCCACTGCATGGGAGCTTTAATCTGAGCCGAAGTGGATGGTGGAGTTTACCGAGCGCCCCTGAACGCAGCACTACGGCTTTTATTTTGAGGAGACAACGACCGACTCCGAGCACCGACGGTCACCGGAGCATCGCCGCCTCTACCGGCCGCTCAGCCGCTGCTCGGTGGACACCAGGCCCGGCTGACCTCCCGCCCTTCCCCACTCTGCTCCTCGGTAATCTAACTCGCGGTCGTCGTGCTTTTCCCGCCGCTCGGGATGACGAGCTACTCGGCGTTCCACTCCCAGCTGACGTCCATCATGGAGGCGCTGACCAAAGCGGCGGTGGCGGAGATCTGCGAGCTGGTGGACGACAGCTACGCCGTCCTGCAGCTGGAGATCAGCCGCAGCCACAAGGAGAACGAGTCGCTGCGAAGGAAGCTGGAGCTCATCGAGTCCATCATCGCCCGGGGTCACCGGGGGAGCGCCGCGGTGCTGGACTACGGCGGCCCGGTGGAGGCGGAGGAAGACGCCGTGGGGCTGCTGGACTTTACCGTGGGTGAGTTCCGGGGCCTTTTGGTTGTTTTGTTGTCCAGTAGCGGGGATCGAACCTCCGCCATCCGCATGTCAGTGACACCGGTGATGGAGGCTGCGCTGACTAACCGCCGCACCAGACTCCATTAAGAAACCGGCATTTTCTCACCTCCAAAATACTTTAGAACCATTTCTGACACTTTTCTTTCAGCAACCTCTTTTTTAAGCTTTATTTATTAATTCGGCTCGAAAATAAAACTCCTGATTGCTCTCAGTGTCAACTTATTCCACTTTTAGTCTCCCACTCAGGCTGCTGTTGTTACCCTGCAGCTAGCAAGCACAGTCTGAAAATACACAAGTTCCATTTTTTAAAAACTAAACTTTATCCACCGTTTATGTATGCCGAATTAAAAACGTGGTGTCAAAGATTCAGGAAAGGCACCTGGGTGTTTGATTATAATTGTACAACTTAAATTTAAAGCCAATAACTTTAAAATGTAACGTTTTCTGAAGGGAGTTCCGCCCATTTTCCCAAAACAAGACAAAACGTAAGAACTTTTTAATCCTGAATGTTTCTCGGAAAAAGGAAAAAGTACAATAACACGAGAATAAATACACTGTCTAATAGAAAAGCATTAAGCTGTAAGTTCGGTACATTACTAAAATTAAAATTGGTATATTAATTATGTTGAACTGGCAATAATACTGAAGTAGTGAAGTAATGTTGTACATGATAATGAAATTTTTACATGAAATTAGGATATTTAGAGACTATTTTTTTGTCTTGTATTGTATTCTTTATATATTTATTTATATTTTTTTTTCTGTACACTGTGGGACTCAGTTTATCTGGATTTGTCTCCTGTGGTTCTGGTCATAAGTCACAGTTTATATCTTGTCTTGCTGTGTTTTGGCCCAGATCGTGCCTTACCGCCTGGACTCAGCTCCAAGCAGCCGAAAGCCTCGACCCTCAGAAGATGTGGGAAAGTTCTGGTGTCGGAGTCGACTCCTGCAGCCACAGAGGTGAGAACACCAGCGCTGCACGTTCACCGGCGTGATTTAAAATAGACCTGATGACACTGAAGCACTGAGAGGAAGTCAGCATCAAACTGTCATGTATTTCTTTTAGATCCTTAAAACATCCAGTCACTTAAAATCAGCCGTATTACCTGCAGTAAAGGCGCCAGCTGCAGTTTTTTTTTGGTTTTCCTCAGTTAACTTTGAACGTTTATAAAAACTTCAACGAACTAGAGCGCCATGTTTTTTCCTGCGATTTGTGCAGCTTTTTCAAGATTTAGCACAGAAATTTCCAGTAAATTGCACTTTAGTTGAAAATAACTGGTTAATTTTGGTTTAAAGTCTGTTTTTACTGCTCAGAGTGTGACTGAACACAACAGTTAGCATGATCAACGAGTCCGTGTCCTAATCTGATAGAAATCTGTGTTTTCATGACATTTCTGATTGTTTGATGAACGGAAATGTAATTTTTAATTGAGTTAACAAAACAAGCCTATATCTCATGACGTGAAGCATGATGCTACCGCCACCATGCTTCACGTCATGATGCTGCCACCACCGTGCTTCACATCATGATGCTGCCTCCACCCTCTTCTCATCATGATGCTGCCACCACCGTGCTTCACATTATGATGCTGCCACCACCATGCTTCATCATCATGATGCTGCCGCCGCCATGCTTCACGTCATGATGCTGCCGCCGCCATGCTTCACATCATGATGCTGCCACCACCATGCTTCACATCATGATGCTGCCGCCGCCATGCTTCACATCATGATGCTGCCGCCGCCATGCTTCACTTGATGATGCTGCCACCACCGTGCTTGACATCATGATGCTGCCACCACCGTGCTTGACATCATGATGCTGCCACCACCATGCTTCACTTGATGATGCTGCCACCACCATGCTTGACATCATGATGCTGCCACCACCGTGCTTCACGTCATGATGCTGCCACCACCGTGCTTCACGTCATGATGCTGCCACCACCATGCTTCACATCATGATGCTGCCACCACCATGCTTCTCATCATGATGCTGCCACCACCGTGCTTCACATCCTGATGCTGCCACCACCATGCTTCACATCATGATGCTGCCACCACCATGCTTCACGTCATGATGCTGCCGCCACCAAGCTTCTCATCATGATGCTGCCACCACCATGCTTCACGTCATGATGCTGCCGCCACCTTGCTTCACATCCTGATGCTGCCACCACCATGCTTCACGTCATGATGCTGCCGCCACCGAGCTTCACTTCATGATGCTGCCACCACCATGCTTGACATCATGATGCTGCCACCACCGTGCTTCATCATTATGATGCTGCCACCACCGTGCTTCATCATTATGATGCTGCCGCCGCCATGCTTCACATCATGATGCTGCCACCACCGTGCTTCACATCATGATGCTGCCGCCGCCGTGCTTCACGTCATGATGCTGCCACCACCGTGCTTCACATTATGATGCTGCCACCACCATGCTTCTCATCATGATGCTGCCACCACCATGCTTCATCATCATGATGCTGCCACCACCGTGCTTCATCATCATGATGCTGCCACCAACATGCTTCATCATCATGATGCTGCCACCACCATGATTCATCATCATGATGCTGCCACCACCATGCTTCTCATCATGATGCTGCCACCACCGTGCTTCATCATCATGATGCTGCCGCCGCCATGCTTCACTTGATGATGCTGCCACCACCATGCTTCACACCATGATGCTGCCGCCACCGTGCTTCGTGGAATGACTTGAACAGAGTCTTACACATGAGACGTCCAAAGAATAAGACAGAGCTGAAGCAGTTCTACAGGAAGACTGGGCTGAACTACCTCCTGAATGATGTGCAGGTCTGATCCACAGCTACAGGAAGCGCCTGGTTGAGGTTTTTGCTGCCAGGGGGGTCAACCTCTTTTTAATTCTAAGGGTTCACTTACTTTTTCCACTACCATTATGAGTATTGGATGAATGTGTTCAATAAATTATGTTTGTCAGTACCTTTGACTTTTACCTTGAATTACCCTTTAGAGTTCATACGTTTTATTTACTTCTTTTCTGAGCGTCCACAGACTTTTGCTGCTTCTGAGACTAAATCTTTCGTCTCTGCTGTTTCCGTTCTCAGGATTCTCCGACGGCAGCCTCGGAGCAGTCGGACCATCAGGACGTCGTTCTGATAAAAGAGGAAATGGCGAAAGAGGAAGTGAACGAGAACCTCGACGGGGACGAGCTGCTCCTGAACGAGGACGGTGAGAAACTCAGATTTACTCCCAGAATGCACTGCAGCAGCACAACAAAGCAGAGAGGACGACCAGAAGGGGCCTCATTCTGTGGCTGTAATGACGGATGGTGACCCAGCAGCACAGTGACTGTTGTTTGTTGGTCAAACACACAGTTCTCAGTTTGTTTGTGGCATCAGGTGTGAAGCGGCTCAGTGTGGGGCTCTAATTCATTCGGTTGGCTGATAAACTCACCTGCGTCCTGGTTGGTTTGTGGTTAGGTTGGTGTTTCACCGCAGCAGCTCCAGATGTTGTTCTGCCGTTTGTCTGTGGTCGAAGGACAAACAGTCGGAGGGATTCAGGGCTTCAGCTTCAGTCTTCTCACAGGATTCAGAGTTTTGTCAGATGGGGATGTTTGTTTTTTTATCATTAGTGTGGTTTCTAGTTAAAGAAACGTTTACCTTTACTGCAGAAGCACTAAACGTTTATAATACACTGCAAACGGGAGCCACTAATAAACAAACAAACAAATATATGTAAACAAACACTGTAACAGCAGCGTAGCTCACTTTAACCATGGCAACATACTCAGTTTGCTGAAAATGTTTAAATGTGTTGATATAAGTGAAAACTTTTAACATTTAATGGAACATTTTCTAAAAGATTTTGCAGAAAAATAATCACTTAATTACAATAATCGGGTTCTGAGCACAGTAACGGAAACAAACTCGAAAAACAGAGGTGCTGCTTTGCATATTTTTAGAATATTATATACTATAATATATATACTTCTAGATGAAAGCTGTTGGATTGGACAGATTAGACCATCTGAGCATCATGATGTAAAGCACGGTGGTGGCAGCATCATGATGTGAAGCATGGTGGTGGCGGCATCATATAGTGAAGCATGGTGGTGGCAGCATCATGATGTGAAGCATGGTGGTGGCAGCATCATGACATGAAGCACGGTGGTGGCGGCATCATTATATGGGGATGTGTCTCAGCAGCAGGTCGTTGACGGTTTGTAACTGCAGACACTGTTTTTAGGTTATTCTGTGTTTCTTCTGTTCTGTTTGGACTCAGTGTTGTTGATTTGTTTGTCTGCAGGAAGTGAAGCGCCGCCATCAGCTGCAGACGACAGTGAAGAAGGACCGTCTGGGATGTCGATCTCCTCCTCCGACATCCGGCCGTGGGACCAGAACGGTACCGGACTGTCAGAGCGACTCGGGCATCAGGACTCCCACAGTCCACCAGGGTCTCCGGGTCCTGCAGGCGCCGCTGAAACCAGCTCTTCAGACGTCGTGTTCGATTTGGCCTCAGAGTCGGACTCCGACGCTCCGCCTGCAGCCCAGACGAGGAAGCCGTTCCTGCTCGGGTCAGGAGTAAACCCGGCGTCATTGTCCGGGCCCTCAGAGCTGAAGCGAGGCCTGATCGGTTCCCTTTCCTACGACTCAGAGCTGGGTCTGTGCTCCTCGTGGACCAGTCAGGGCCTTCCCAGCATGGTGCCTCACCGGCCGTACCTGAAACCAGACCACCGGCCAACGCTCCTGGACAAAACATCCGACATGAACGCTGCCGGTTTCCCCCTGGCGCTGGCCCTGGGCGGATCCCGACTGGACCCTCTGGACATCAACAGGTACTGCAGGGACCGACGCTTCGTCTGCAGCTATTGCGGCAAATGCTTCACGTCGTCACGCAGCCTCGAGACGCATGTTCGCGTTCACACCGGAGAGAGACCGTACAGCTGCGCTCAGTGTGGGAAACGCTTCACCCAGTCGGGTCACCTGAAGACGCACCAGAGCGTCCACACCGGGGAGCGACCGTTCGCCTGCGAGCACTGTGGGAAAAGATTCGCCGGAAAACAGAACCTGAGGATCCACCAGCAGAAACACCACATGGCTGAACAGGCGGCTGCTCCGGCTGAACTTAGCATGACTCGAACACTGACAGGCCTCAACACTGTGCAGAGACCGGCTGAAACATACAGCGACTATAAAGAGTAACAAGAACTCACAAAAAAGACTCTTTCATGTTAAAGTGAAAACAGATTTCTACAAAGTAATGTCAATCAAATAAAGATATATAGGAAGTGATTCCTTTAGTATTCACCCTCTTTAAAGTGACTCACCTGATTCAACACAGGTTCAGCCAGTTGGTGCTAAAAGTCACATAGTCAGTGAATTTGTCTCGGTAACGGTTGTATAAAGACGTCCAAGACAACTATGACTCCCCTGAAGGAGTTACAAGCTTCGACGTGAAGCCAATGGTGGCGGCATCATGATGTGAAGTATGGTGGTGGCAGCATCATGATGTGAAGCACGGTGGTGGCAGCATCATGATGTGAAGCATGGTGGTGGCAGCATCATGACGTGAAGCATGGTAGTGGCAGCATCATGACGTGAAGCATGGTAGTGGCAGCATCATGACGTGAAGCATGGTAGTGGCAGCATCATGATGTGAAGCATGGTAGTGGCAGCGTCATGATGTGAAGCATGGTGGTGGCAGCATCTCAATGTTAAGCCTGGTGGCGGCAGCATCATGATGTGAAGCACGGTGGCGGCGGCATCATGATGTGAAGCATGGTGGTGGCAGCATCATGATGTGAAGCATGGTGGTGGCATCATCATGATGTGAAGCACGGTGGTGGCAGCATCATGGTGTGAGGATGTTTCTTAGCAACAGGTCCTGGAAGGCTTGTAAAGTTAGAGGGTAAAATTACTGCAGCAAAGTCTAGACCAGGGGTGCCCAATCCTGGTCCTGGAGGGCCCCTATCCAACATGTTCTAGATGTTTCCTTCTTCCGACACACCCGATTAAATGATCAGGATCGTTATCAGGCTTCTTCAGAGCTTGACGCTGAGCTGATTATTGAATGAGGGGTTGGAAGAGGGAACCATCTAGAACATGCTGCGTAGGGGCTCTCGAGGACCTGGATTTGGCGCCCCTGGTCTAGAGAAGTCCTGGAGGACAACCTGATGCCATCTGTCAATGCTGGAGCTGCAGTCAAAGGTGCATCTGCTAAATACTGAGTGAAGAGGGTGAATGCTTATGCAGTCGTTTATTTTACGTGTTATATTTTTTAATAATTGACATTATTTTGTAGGAATGTGATTCACTTTGACATTAAAGAGTCTTATTTCTTATAATCTTGTCAAAAAGGGAAGAACTCTTTAAGCAGCCGTGGAGCTGAGCTGTGAAGTGATGGATCAGGACCTAACTGCTGTGACTGAATGCTGAATCTGGTGCTCTTACATCTAAAACTGATGGACTCTCTGACTGTTGTAACTCTGTCGGGCCTTACTCATTTCAACTGCCTTGGTTTTGAAGTAAAACGGTACAAAGACCAGATCCACGTCGATCCTTACCTCAGAAAAGAGTGTGGGCCGTTTCCAGGTCCGGGATTGTGCTGGTCTGACTTTCTGCATCGAGCCGACGCTTGTAAGAAGCATGTGAACGTTCTCTGGTTGGTGTGCATCTGAAATAAAATATGACATCTGGGACGAACAGCTGGTTTCATTTAGAGGATGTTTCATGTTTCAGCTGCAGATTTACTGCCGACAAATACACCTGACCGAACCATTTAACTGTATGACAACATCCTCATATGTTAGTCTGAGTGTTGAACAGACATAAACAAGGATTTAACACATGAAAAAGGACTTTTAGGGGATTTATCAAAAATAAGAGATATGAAAAAAACAGGTAGGGATTCAAACTTTTCAAAGCAAAATTATTCAAAAAGTTATGGTTTTGAGATTTTAAAAGAAAGGTAAATTCAAAATATGAAAATAGGGACCATCTGAGCATCACGATGTAAAGCATGGTGGTGGCAGCATCATGACGTGAAGCACGGTGGTGGCAGCATCATGAGGTAAAGCATGGTGGTGGCAGCATCATGACGTGAAGCACGGTGGTGGCAGCATCATGATGTGAAGCACGGTGGTGGCAGCATCATGACGTCAAGCACGGTGGTGGCAGCATCATGACGTGAAGCACGGTGGTGGCAGCATCATGATGTGAAGCACGGTGGTGGCAGCATCATGATGTGGTGGCAGCATCATGACGTGAAGCACGGTGGTGGCAGCATCATGACGTGAAGCACGGTGGTGGCAGCATCATGGCGTGAAGCACGGTGGTGGCAGCATCATGACGTGAAGCACGGTGGTGGCAGCATCATGACGTGAAGCACGGTGGTGGCAGCATCATGATGTGAAGCACGGTGGTGGCAGCATCATGATGTGAAGCACGGTGGTGGCAGCATCATGACGTGAGGCACGGTGGTGGCAGCATCATGACGTGAAGCACGGTGGTGGCAGCATCATGACGTGAAGCACGGTGGTGGCAGCATCATGACGTGAAGCACGGTGGTGGCAGCATCATGAAGTGAAGCACGGTGGTGGCAGCATCATGACGTGAAGCACGGTGGTGGCAGCATCATGACGTGAAGCACGGTGGTGGCAGCATCATGACGTGAAGCACGGTGGCGGCAGCATCATGACGTGAAGCACGGTGGCGGCAGCATCATGACGTGAAGCACGGTGGCGGCAGCATCATGACGTGAAGCACGGTGGCGGCAGCATCATGACGTGAAGCACGGTGGCGGCAGCATCATGACGTGAAGCACGGTGGTGGCAGCATCATGACGTGAAGCACGGTGGTGGCAGCATCATGATGTGAAGCACGGTGGTGGCAGCATCATGATGTGAAGCACGGTGGTGGCAGCATCATGATGTGAAGCACGGTGGTGGCAGCAGAAATTCAACATTTTAAAAGTTGCTATAAAGAAAAGTCAAAGTTTTGAGATAAAAATGTCGAAGTATGAAAGCCCTCATAGAGCTCAGACCTCCACCAAGCAGCTTCAGTCCACCCGAACACAATCTACCAATGACTAAGTATCCTTAAATTAAATACAAGTCCTGGATCCAGACGGTGATCCGGATCAGTCCCAACATGTCATAATTTCTTCTTTGTCCCATTTCACACATTTCCTGAAAATTTCATCCAAATCCGTCAATGAGTTTTCAAGTTATTTTGAACACAAACAAACAAAACAAACAAACCAACGCCGGCACAAACAGAACCACCTTGGTGGAGGTAACAGCACTCTTAATTTGAAGTCCGCAAAAATATCAGGCTATTATTCTGAAGACAGATTCTTCTTATTCTGAACAGGCTCTTTTTTTGAAGTCAGCAGCAACAAGATTCTATTTTTAAGTCAGTAACAACATCAGGATTTATTTTGAAGTCAACAGCATCATCAGGCTCTTTTTTCAAGCCAGTAATAACATTAGGCTTTTATTTTGAAGTCAACAACAACATCATCAGGGTCTTATTTTAAAGATAGTAATAACATCAGACTTTTATTTTGAAGTCAATGATAACATTATGCTTCTATTTTAAAGGCACTAATAACATTAGGCTTTTATTTTGAAGTCAACAACAACGGCCCGTTAATTCAAGCTCAATAACAACAGGCTTTTGTTTTGAAAGCCAGCCTGCTCCGGAAGTGAAGCGCCCTCTGCTCTTTGTATCTTCCGTCGGTTTCAGGTCCGGACCGGTTCCGTCTCGGTTCCGTCTCGACCGCAGCGGCGCCTCAGAGCTCCGTTAGCCGTGAGTTGAGCCTGTTGGAGCGGCGGGATGTCGGTGCTGAGCGGCCGGGCGCTGCAGCAGCAGCTGTCGGTCATCATGGAGGCTCTGACCCGGGCGGCGGTGGCGGAGATCGTGGAGCTGGTGGACGGAGGCTACGCGGCGCTGCAGCTGGAGATCAGCCGCAGCCGGCAGGAGAACCAGGACCTGCGGAAGAAGCTGCACCTCATCGAGTCCATCGTGGTCCGCGGCAGCAGCGGCGGGAAGGCGGCCGAGGAGGAGCCCAAGGATGCGCCGGCCGACGGGGAAGCACCGCGGCCGGAGACGCCGCAGCAGCAGCGGGAAGGAAACGGAGGAGAAGCCGCCGCTGCCGCCGGAGGAGACCGAGGAGCCGCCGGGGCGCTGCGGGAGGAGGTACACACCCAGCCGGGCTGCATCCACCTGCAGCTCCGTAAACACTCTGACCTCCAGGACCATTAACACCAGTTTAGAGCTCCGGGTTCATTTGTCGGTTAGATCCCTTTTCATCTGCACGGATCAATAAATAGAATTGTCTTATTATTGATCTATAAGCTCCAATTAATCAGCCAGCATTCTCTTAATTAATTGATCCTTTAGTAAATAGTAAATAACATTTCCAATAACGACACAATTTTAGTTTATTGTCATATGAAACAAAGTAAAACACACTGAGAAGATGATTGTTATTATTATTGTTGTTTATTGTTGCAGCTTTAATTGTTTACGTTAAAGTAAATTAAAGTCAAATATTTCCAGCTACCAGCTCCTCATTAATAGAATTTACTACTATTTTATATGAAACTGTCAATTTTAGCAGATGATAACTTTCTCTTTGGTTTACGGAGGATAATTTTGTCGACATTCAAAACTAAAAAGGTGAAATTTTATACGAAATAAACAGTTTTTAATTGTTAAACTGTAATTTCAGATTAAATTGAGCCTCTCAGCTCATCTTTTTGGACCAACCGGGACTCCGTACATTTTATTAATAGGATAAAGTCTGATCTTTCTGCGCTGCGAGGCTTTAAAGGAACCATGTGACTCTGCAGACGTTGTGTTTCTAATTAATTATCTCCTTATAAAGGCCTTAAAGGGACACTGGCAGAAAAATTTAAATGTAAGTTTCTCATTTTCCGTCCATTAACGATGTTATTTTTGTTGTTGTTGTTGTTTTTTTGCCGATGCAGTTTCCAGACGTCGTCCTGATCAAAGATGAAGACTCCGACAGCAGCGACGCCTTTGAGGACGGTGAGCGACTCTTTTTTCAACACATTAACACGTCTTTTAGGTTTTATTCAGGTTTCTCAGCTGACGGTTGGCATCAACTGAATTAAACTAATCAATTAGTTTGACGTCGTTGGTTTCCATGAGCTGATGGGTTTATTTTGGCTGTACTTTGGTTCAAGTGGATTCTAACTTGTTACTTGAAGTCATTAAGCTTCACATGAGTCTTTGTCATGGTGCCCGTTGCTACCTACTCATTCAGAGGAGTCATAGGAGTCTTGGTGTCCTCCCTCACTAGTCTCCTTCTTCTAACTCCTTCAGAGGAGTCATAGGAGTCTTGGTGTCCTCCCTCACTAGTCTCCTTCTTCTAACTCCTTCAGAGGAGTCATAGGAGTCTTGGTGTCCTCCCTCACTAGTCTCCTTCTTCTATCTCCTTCAGAGGAGTCATAGGAGTCTTGGTGTCCTCCCTCACTAGTCTCCTTCTTCTAACTCCTTCAGAGGAGTCATAGGAGTCTTGGTGTCCTCCCTCACTAGTCTCCTTCTTCTAACTCCTTCAGAGGAGTCATAGGAGTCTTGGTGTCCTCCCTCACTAGTCTCCTCCTTCTAACTCCTTCAGAGGAGTCATAGGAGTCTTGGTGTCCTCCCTCACTAGTCTCCTTCTTCTAACTCCTTCAGAGGAGTCATAGGAGTCTTGGTGGCCTCCCTCACTAGTCTCCTTCTTCTATCTCCTTCAGAGGAGTCATAGGAGTCTTGGTGTCCTCCCTCACTAGTCTCCTTCTTCTAACTCCTTCAGAGGAGTCATAGGAGTCTTGGTGGCCTCCCTCACTAGTCTCCTTCTTCTAACTCCTTCAGAGGAGTCATAGGAGTCTTGGTGTCCTCCCTCACTAGTCTCCTTCTTCTAACTCCTTCAGAGGAGTCATAGGAGTCTTGGTGTCCTCCCTCACTAGTTCCTTCTTCTAACTCCTTCAGAGGAGTCATAGGAGTCTTGGTGTCCTCCCTCACTAGTCTCCTTCTTCTAACTCCTTCAGAGGAGTCATAGGAGTCTTGGTGTCCTCCCTCACTAGTCTCCTTCTAACTCCTTCAGCCTCCTCCCTCACTAGTCTCCTTCTTCTAACTCCTTCAGAGGAGTCATAGGAGTCTTGGTGTCCTCCCTCACTAGTCTCCTTCTTCTAACTCCTTCAGAGGAGTCATAGGAGTCTTGGTGTCCTCCCTCACTAGTCTCCTTCTTCTAACTCCTTCAGAGGAGTCATAGGAGTCTTGGTGTCCTCCCTCACTAGTCTCCTTCTTCTAACTCCTTCAGAGGAGTCATAGGAGTCTTGGTGTCCTCCCTCACTAGTCTCCTTCTAACTCCTTCAGAGGAGTCATAGGAGTCTTGGTGTCCTCCCTCACTAGTCTCCTTCTTCTAACTCCTTCAGAGGAGTCATAGGAGTCTTGGTGTCCTCCCTCACTAGTCTCCTTCTTCTAACTCCTTCAGAGGAGTCATAGGAGTCTTGGTGTCCTCCCTCACTAGTCTCCTTCTTCTAACTCCTTCAGAGGAGTCATAGGAGTCTTGGTGTCCTCCCTCACTAGTCTCCTTCTAACTCCTTCAGAGGAGTCATAGGTGTCTTGGTGTCCTCCCTCACTAGTCTCCTTCTTCTAACTCCTTCAGAGGAGTCATAGGAGTCTTGGTGTCCTCCCTCACTAGTCTCCTTCTTCTAACTCCTTCAGAGGAGTCATAGGAGTCTTGGTGTCCTCCCTCACTAGTCTCCTTCTTCTAACTCCTTCAGAGGAGTCATAGGAGTCTTGGTGTCCTCCCTCACTAGTCTCCTTCTTCTAACTCCTTCAGAGGAGTCATAGGAGTCTTGGTGTCCTCCATCACTAGTCTCCTTCTTCTACCTCCTTCAGAGGAGTCATAGGAGTCTTGGTGTCCTCCCTCACTAGTTTCCTTCTTCTAACTCCTTCAGAGGAGTCATTGGAGTCTTGGTGTCCTCCATCACTAGTCTCCTTCTTCTAACTCCTTCAGAGGAGTCATAGGAGTCTTGGTGACTCGGGTCTTGTCTTGAGGACTTGCAGGTTGTTCTGTAAAGCAGAATGTTTTCCTCGGTGATGACGTTTGTCTCTTCTTTCAGGTAATAACTCACCTGTCGACGGGGCGGCTGCAGCCAGAGAAGGTGTGACGTCGCCTCCAACCAGTCGGCGTGTGAGGAGACGCTGGCGAGGAGGCGAAGAGGCTGAGAAGTCTTCGTCCTCCGAGCAGCTCGGTCTGAAGACGTCCAAACTGGCTGCAGCGCCGCAGAAGAGCCTTGTGGCCGTTTACTCGGTGGACTCTCCTCGGAGTGAACCGAGCTGCTCCGCTCAGCTGGGCGACGAGGTGGAGATGGAGGCCGCGGAGTCGGTGTGCTCCTTCTCCTCCCCGATGGACCCGGACGTCCACCTGGTCCAGGAGTGTTCGCTGGTTCCTCCGACCTCCGGCAGGCAGGTTTACTTCAGCGGCGCTCTGATCGAGTCTCAGCCATCGTCTAACCGGGCAGAGCTGGATCTGAGCGTCGACCCGTCGTGGTCCAAGCAGTCGAAGGTTCCGATGAGTTTCGCTCCGTTTCACCAAAACGAGAACCTGGACGGCGACGCGTTCGGCCTGAAGCTGATCAGCGTGTCGGGATCCACCTCCACAGACTGCCAGCTGTCGGAAGGCAGCAGCTCGGCGTTCGAGTACGAAGACGGCGGCGGCGACATGATGAACTTCGGCCTCTACAGGGACCAGCCGGGCCGATCGCAGCTCGGCGGCGGGCAGCCGGGCGGCGGCCGAGGAAAGCGCTTCATCTGCTCCATCTGCAGCAAGACGTACGCCACGTCGCAGAACCTGGACGTTCACTTGCGCATCCACACGGGCGAGCGGCCGTTCAGCTGCGACCAGTGCGGCAAGAAGTTCACGCAGTCGGCTCACCTGAAGTCGCACCTGAGCGTCCACACGGGCGAGCGGCCGTACGGCTGCACGCTCTGCTCACGGAGCTTCATCGTCAAGTACAGCCTGAAGCTACACATGAAGAAATGTCACCAGAACGTCTGAGAGGAGCCTTCAAAATAAAAGAGGAGACGCTGTAGAACTCAGAGTTTTAATAAAGGTTGGTTTTTATCTACAGTGAATCTCTTTGGTTGAACTAAACGAGACATTTCTGATGTGGTTTTTATTTATTATATTTACATTTTAATGTTTATTGGACCAAACGTTTAGATAAAAGGCTTCTCATCTCCACTGTCAGAGACTCGAATGTACAGTTTAACTAAAGGTTGTGTAAAAAGTAAAACACAGTAAATGAGTTTGTTGTTTCTGTTCGAGCTCCTGAAATGGTTGGTTTCATATTTTCCTCTGTGAGTTTTCAGATTTGAGTTTGTTGAAGTTATTTAAAGAGAAACCTGAGCGGAGACGCAGCAGTGGCTTTATTTTTATCAGTGTTTTTCAAATTAAAAAGCTCTGAACGTGAGACGGTCGTCTTCTTGTGATGAGTTAATGAACCTGAACACTTCTTTAGTCGGCCACGTCCACGTCTTATTACTGGTTTCATGATAGAGTTTTTGCTCACACTGTTAGAATAAAGTTAATGTTGACGTTAAAGTCAAATGTGTTCTTATAAAACAACACAGGTGGTCTGAACATAATGCAAACGCTAAATGACGACAGAGACGCTCCACAACAAAGAGAAAGTGATTAAAGTAGCGGCTGAAATGAGACGTAAAACATTAGTTTTTAATTTAAAATATGATTTCTGGAGGTTTTCTCCTGACAGTGAACTCAGACTGTGGATGGACGAAGAATCAAAGTGAAAATAAACAACAGTTTTTGTCTGTTTGGATGTTTTTGGGTTAGAAACTGAATATTTTGAAGATGACTCTTTGCGCATGCGCAGTCCACTCAGCTCCAGTCGTCGCTTCCGTCTCTACACTTCCGGGTTTGTCTCCGTGTCCATCAGGTGAGAAGGGGACACGCGCAGGTAAACGCAGCGGGCGCGCGGGTCTGTGTGTCTGTCAGCTGTCACGAGCCGCTGATCCGGACGGTTCCGCTGCACCGGACGAGCACGCGGAGCCCCGACATGTCTCCCGCCGCCTTCCACGCGCAGCTCGCCTCCATCATGGAGGTCCTGGCGAACACGGCGGTGGCGGAGATCTGCGAGCTCGTGGACACCGGATACTCGGAGCTGCAGCTGGAGATCAGCCGCAGCCGCAGGGAGAACGAGCTGCTGCGGAGGAAGCTGCGCCTCATGGAGCTGCGGGCCGCACGCGTCACCGCTCTGCGCGCTGCGGCCACCGCGAGCGGCACCGCGCTGCTGCACGTTGGCGGCCGCGCGCGAGTTCATTTGGTCGCCAGCAACGAGTCCCGGAGGACCGAGACGCCGACAGGTAACCGGTGACGTTTACTGACACAAACAAACAAAACAAAACAAAACAAACGGTGAAGCGGCGGAGCGTCACTGTGACGCTGCCGCGGTGCGCGGTGCGTTCACTGTCTGTCTGGAAAACTCAGTGATTCAAAAAATGTTAACGTGGTGAATATTCTCTGTTTTCACTCGTAAAAGACTAAAAACTAACTTTAAATATTTAAAACAGCAGCTGTTGAACAAAATATTAAGGCTGAAACTAAACAATATTAATTATACATTATAATAAATGTATTATTTATTATGTTATTACACAAATGTGTATACAATAAATGAGTTAATAGTTAATACTTTATATTTAAATTGGTGAAGACCTCATAATATCATACAAATTTAGCCAACAACTGTAAATATTAAGTTAAAGATCCTACAAAACGACCGGTTTAACTATTAAAGTTAAAACCTGTCAATGTATTTTATTTTATTAATGTTTCTGGATCATTTCATTATTAGGGTGAAGACCCAGGATAGTATTTTAAATAAAATGTTCTCGACTAATCTAACGATCAAAGTTAAGATCAGTTTAATTAGTGCATAAATTTACCAGACTGATTAATCCTAATATAGTAGGATATATAATGTAGACAAATACAAACATCACAGCAGTCTGATTGTTACATCCTGACTCACCTGCTGCAGGTGAGACGCTGCCGTCCAGATCGTCCAATCAGGAGCCGCCTCACTGCAGAGACCCTGAACCTCCGTCAGAACCCGAACAGGAAGCTGTGAGTAGAAGAAGAGTCAGTTTCAACCTGAACCTCCTCCTTCCCTGTTCATCCTAATTCATTCTCTGGTTCCAGCCTCCTGCAGGCGTCATCAAGGTGGAGGATGATGATGATGATGATGATGAAGAGTCGTGGCGTCGCTCTGAACCCGACGGTGAGTGAAGAATAAAATATTTATTTTTAAAGATGTTTGTATTTTACAGCTTTCTGTCAGAAAATAAGCATCACTTCTTTAAAATAAAGAATCAACAGGAAATTAATGAACTGGATTTATATAAAACACCTGGAGAGCGACTTTCAGTTTAATAATAATCAAAATAACAACATTTATCACATCTAAAAGCTTTAAAAACAAAGAACTGTTGGATTTTCAACTTTCCCACAGTCTTTGAACTAATCATGTGTAGTTCAGTCATGTGAAACAGACGTCCCCTTTAGTGCAACACGGACCGGTCAGACCGAGGCCTGTCAGGAAGCATCCCCACATGATGCTGCCACCACCGTGCTTCATATTATGATGCTGCCACCACCGTGCTTCATATTATGATGCTGCCACCACCGTGCTTCACGTCATGATGCTGCCACCACCGTGCTTCACGTCATGATGCTGCCACCACCGTGCTTCACGTCATGATGCTGCCACCACCGTGCTTCACGTCATGATGCTGCCACCACCGTGCTTCACGCCATGATGCTGCCACCACCGTGCTTCACGTCATGATGCTGCCACCACCGTGCTTCACGTCATGATGCTGCCACCACCGTGCTTCACGTCATGATGTTGCCACCACCGTGCTTCACGTCATGATGCTGCCACCACCGTGCTTCACGTCATGATGCTGCCACCACCGTGCTTCACGTCATGATGCTGCCACCACCGTGCTACACATCGTGATGCTGCCACCACCATGCTTCACATTGTGATGCTGCCACCACCGTGCTTCACATCATGATGCTGCCACCACCGTGCTTCACTTCATGATGCTGCCACCACCGTGCTTCACTTCATGATGCTGCCACCACCGTGCTTCACGTCATGATGCTGCCACCACCGTGCTTCACGTCATGATGCTGCCACCACCGTGCTTCACGTCATGATGCTGCCACCACCGTGCTTCACATCATGATGCTGCCACCACCGTGCTTCAATTCGTAGAAAATTGTCTTGCTTCAAATCTGTCCGTGGTGCAAAAAAGGTTGCGACTTTTTTTTGTAATTTAACTGTTTTTTTTTTTCAAAAAGTGTCCTAAACGAATGAAATTACTTTTTTTGCTAAATTTGTTTTTACTTTTTATGAGTCTCTTTCTCTTTTCGAAGAAGCTCTCCAGACGTGTTTGTTTTCTATTAATTTTGGCGGGAAACGAGCACAGATGGAAGTGGCAGGAAGACGATCTAGTAGTTTTTCAAAATAAAACCAACAACTCTGCCGGAAGTAAAATTTAAAAAATAAAGTGTTTTTATTCTTTCTGTGCGGCCTGGTACCGGTCCGAGGCCCGGTGGTTGGGAACCGCTGCTTTAAAATAACCAAATCTAAACTTAAAACCAAGACATTTAATCAGAACCACTTTCTTCTATGTGTCTTATTTGAAAAGTTCCTCGGTGTCACTCAGAATCTGACTCGGTTATCTGAGTTTGATCGGGTTCAGTTCAGAGCTGCAGTCTGATGAATTAATTGATCAGTGATTTGTGGGTGAGACGACCTCCAGGTTCTGTTCCGGTGACTCAGATGAAGAATGTCATTAATTAAAACCTGAACATTTGAGTTTAAAGGTTTTCTGTTCTGATTGTTCCTCATTAAATGGTGTCAAACTGACGTCTTCTTTCTCTCCAGAAGATTTTCATCGCGTCGCTGAAGGACAGACGGAGACCGAAGCTCCGTCGATCAAACAGGAAGTAGCCGACGGCGGCGCCTCGTCGTCGTGGGTGATCGATGATGTCAGCCCCACGTCCGTCCACAAAACCCTGAGCACCAATCAGAGGCCAGAAACCTTCGACCGCCTGGTGTTTACCCAGAATCCTCCGGACGCCGGCTGCTCTTCGGCGGATTCGGGCGGCAGATTCGGTTTCGTGGCTGATCAGCAGCAGCCTGCAGGACTGATCAGCGGCCAGCGGAGGGCGTCGGACAAGAGCGCTGCGATCCGGAGGGACGTCTGGAGGCGACCGGACGCCGTCAGCAGAGCCGGCGGCCTCCGAGGAGACGAGTCCGGAGGGAAGTTCGTGTGCAGCTGCTGTGGGAAGACTCTGGCCTGCCTGAAGAACCTGAAGACCCACATGAGGGTCCACACGGGCGAGAAGCCGTTCGTCTGCTCGCTCTGCGGGAAGCGCTTCTCCGACTCCAGCAACCTGAAGCGCCACCAGAGCGTCCACACCGGCGAGAAGCGCTACGGCTGCGTCCACTGCGGCAAACGCTTCGCCCAGTCCGGCTCGCTGAAGGTCCACATGACCGTCCACACCGACTGCAAGGAGTTCAGGTGCTCCTTCTGCAGAAAGACCTTCATCTCCGGCAGCCACCTGCGGCGGCACGTCGCCGTCCACGGAGCCGAGAAACGCTTCGCCGCCGCGCCGCCGTGACGCCCGGATACGACCCGATAAATTCAACAGAGCTGCAACGTGACGGAGACTCAGACAGAGCAGCACCAGTCTGTAGAAAACCTCAGAGGTCCCCCTGACCTCAGAGGTCCCCGTAACCTCAGAGGTCCCCCTAACCTCAGAGGTCCCCCCAACCTCAGAGGTCCCCCTAACCTCAGAGTGCCCCCTAACCTCAGAGTGCCCCCTGACCTCAGAGGTCCCCCTGACCTCAGAGTTCCCCCTAACCTCAGAGGTCCCCCTAACCTCAGAGTTCCCCCTAACCTCAGAGTTCCCCCTAACCTCAGAGTTCCCCCTAACCTCAGAGGTCCCCCTAACTTCAGAGGTCCCCCTAACCTCAGAGGTCCCCCTGAACTACAGTAACTTTACTAAGTGATCAGAGTTTTACCTTCATACTGTGAACGTCTCCTTGAAGTCCGTAGAGATGAGTCCACATTGATCCCTTTAATGTTCGTTGTTCGGAAATTCCTCCAAATGTCGTGGAAGATCTTTTTCTGTCACTTTAAAACTTTATTTTTTAACTTCTTCTCCTCACTTTGTTTCACTTTTGGGTCTTTTCTGATGTTTTTCTTGTTTGGTTTCACGTTTAAATAATACCTGGACCTCCTTCTGTGGACTTCAAGGACCTGGATCTCTGAAAGTGTTCGTAGTACGAAGGTGAAATTCTGATCAGTTAATAAACTAAAGTATTGATTTGTCATCGACTGAAGCGACAGACTGATGTTTATGTATTGATGAAGGTTTCAGATCGGCTCCAACGTCGTCACCGAGATGTAAACGGTCAAACTGAAGGACGAGGAAACGTCGATCAGAGCTTTGATTTCTGTTCTGTTGATCACTGATCGATCGTTAAATACGCCGCCTGAACTCAGACGAAGCCGATTGGACGGTTTCTATAAACATCCAGAAACAGGAAGCGGGCGAATCAACTGGTCGGAACTTTCAGAATAAGACAAAACCGGAGTGCGACTCACGAGACGTTCAGGTGTTTGGTTTTATTCTGCCGACTGGTTCATCAGAGGGAAACATCCTGGACTCATCAGGATACGGCGGCTTTTCTTTTAGCGTTTTAGCTCCGTTTGTCTTTTTTTTTTTAACGTGTTTTGTGAGAAATAAACTCCGAACCTGGTTTCACTTCAGTCTGTTTGATGTTTTTTGGCTCCAGAAGGTGAAGAAATAGTTTAATTTATCACGTCTGAGCAATAAAATCACTTTCTACATCTTATCTGACTGGTCACAAGCCTTTTATTGGGTTTATTTCTGCAGCTTTAACCCACATAAACAATTTACCAGGCAAAAATCAAATGTTAAAACATGTAAAAGACAGAAAACAGCAGAGTAACTGAAGCGGTTTCATCTTGTTTATGCTTTAAATCTGAATTTATTTGGTTTAAAATGTGTTTTTCCACGTTCATGTTGAGCTCAAGACACAAAACTACTTCTGCTTTATGAGAAACTGAACCTGCACTGACCCACAGCAGCAGTTTTTAGCTTTTTGATTGTATAAATCTTCACGTTAACGTCTTTATCGAACGTTAATCTTCATATTTTATCTCTGAAAACTGTAAAATTTGATGCACAAAAGCGAAGAAAGCCGTTTAAAGCAGCAGCTTGACTGACTTTCATTAATAACTTCACACTGAAACAGAACATTAAAGTATTTTTTCTTAGACTAGGATTCTTCCTCCATCGCTGCCTTTGAATAAATGTTCTATAAAAACGTCTTTTATCTTTATTTATCTGCTGTTTTCGGTGTTTTGGCTCAAAGTTTACATGATTTAAAAGGAGAAGATGCTTTAATTTGAACGTTTAATCAGGTTTTACTGCACAGAAACTCACTAAACACAAACTTCAGGGGACCTTTTCTGCAAATCTGCTCATTTAGAAACAGAAATATTGAAAGATAGATGATAAAACTCACCTGAGAGAAATCTGCTGCAGGAAGGAAGTCGAAGTCTGGATTTGAGTCAAGCAGCTGATTTAAATCAGACTGATTGGATTCAGCAGCGACGATTCACCTGGTTTCTAAATGTTCGGTTGAATTTACAGGAAAATAAAAAGTTAAATGTTTCTGATGATGACAGTAAAAAAGAAAGTCGGTGAACTTGAATATTTCTGAACCCTCTTGAGTGTTTTAGTGTCAACATTTGTAAAAACTCCACGTCAGATTTAAGAAGCAGATGGAGAAAGTTGAACACATGAAATTCGGGCCGTGACCTCCGGAGGTCGACGATCTTCTCCTTCATTTTGTCCACGTCGAGCACCAGGTTGTTCTCTGAACCAGCCGTCAACATGGAGCTAAAACACTCATAGCTTCAAAACGTTCCAGTAAATGTGTCCGTCCTCATGGATCCACTTGATGCGCCTGAAAATGATGTAAAACACATGCAAGACGTCCCAATTTACAGCTTTGTGACAAGAAATAAGCAGCAGGAGATTTGAGCAAGATGAAATAAGGCTGACCTTAAGGCCAAGTACGGTGTAGTTCCAAGTAGCCTAGAGTGGCTAAGTTAGCTAACCAACAGTATGGTAGCTTAGCTGCTTTACAAACCTAATATTAGGGCTGGTCCCCAATATAGGAATATCTGAATATTGGTTGGTTGTGGTGGGATTTAGATAATAATGTTGATATTCCAATAGTCCTGCACGCCGCCGCCGTGGTTCTAGTACGTGGACCTGCCAACTCCGGTGTCAGAAACTCCAAACGCTTTCCAACAGCACAGAGTTTTAACTTTAGGTAGATAAAAATAAAAGTAGAAAAGCCCTCAGAGATCCAGACCTCCACCAAGCAGCTTCAGTCCACCCCAACACAATCTCCCAATGAGAGAGTATCCTTAAATTAAAAAAAGAAGTCCTGGATCCAGACGGTGATCCGGTTCCGGTTCCTTGTCCCATTTCACACATTTCCTGAACATTCCATCCAAATCCGTCCATGAGTTTTTGAGTTATTTTGAACACAAACAAACCAACGCCGGCAAAACACAACTTCCTTGGTGGAGGTAATAATATAAAACATTACAGGAACTTTTATAAAACTATTCTGTCCTCTGAAGCCTCGAGAACACTGTGAAAACCTTATTTTGAAAGTCTCGCAATCCGACAACATCCTCCAAACATCCTTTTGAATTTTCAAGTTAAAACGTTGCGTTTTAATCAACCTTTAAATCTTACAGGAACGTTATTTGAAACTAGAAACATCCCCTAAAACATTATTTGGACATCAGAGTTCTTAAAAACATTCGTAGATCTTCTGGGAAACAAACGGTAAAATAAACCGTTGAATTAAAAAACACAGGAACAGGAAACGTTTAATGGATCATAAACATTTATTTGGATAAAACAAAACACTTTCACCAACGATATGTAGAAAACTGTCAAAGTTAAACCTTAAAACACAGCAGAAGGAGGAAAATGACGCCTGGTTGAAGTCAGTGAAGTAGAATCTGTTTATTCTGATTGATAATCGACTGAACGCAGCGACCAACACTGTAAAAAACGACTACTTCATCCTTTAAAGCGCCGATTTGGAAGCAGATTCTTCATAATTTGTTCGTTTTGGGCCCAAAATCTTCCGCCTGCGTCTCGTTTAAGGTTTAATTCCAACAGACAGACACTTAATTAAACATGAATGCATAAAAACAGACGTCGTAAATGCGTCACAAGCAGAGTGTCACATTTCCAGCTTTGGAAACGAGTTAAAAAATAAAGATTGAACTACGGACGACGTTAGTAACCCAGTAGCTGCACCACAGAATCTAAACGTTTACTGTCTTTTACAACAGGATTAGAATATAAAAACTCGATCCTCGTCTCACATCCATCATTTAAAGCTGCATTAGTGAGTTTCTGGCCACCAGGGGGCAGCAGAGTGAGAACTAGTTAGTTATTTGTGTGGTTTGAGCTCAGTTTTGGTCTCCTCCGACTCAAAACTAGCAGCTAGAAGAGGCAAACAAAGTGTTGGGCTACAGTCTACATACTTATTAATCCATTAACATACAAACATGAATAAGTGCAGCTTTAAATACAAAGTCAAGCAGAGCAGTAATAAAAACATCATCGACGTGATGCTTCCTGAATAATTTGGCACTTTGACGTCGATAAAAACACGTCGGACGATTCGGAAACTCCTGATTTACACCAGCGGAGGGATCTAAGGGTTCGGTCACACCAGCGTTTAACGTTTATCATCACGTGTGTTGCGTGTAAACAGCTCTGAGGTCTGAATGAACGAAGACGTCGCGGCACGTCGGCGGAAACACGCCTCAGAATGAACGGCGTCAACTTGTTTTGCTGTTAGCGGCTGAAGCGGCAGGTGAGCTGTTGGGTTTCCGTGCAGAATGAGGCGCAGGTTTCCACCGAATTTTCCGAAAACAAGCATCCGTTGCCGTTTTACGAATGTTATCTTGAGGTAAACGCTTTAGACCTGCAGGTAGAAGATGGACGCGGCCGCTGGGATGGTTTGTGGATC